>JANTCA010000846.1:1808-12411 GCA_024741275.1 Chironex yamaguchii
AGAAAACAAGAATTTGATGTTTAGCCTGATAATATCTCCAATTAAAATATTAGTAAAAACCGTGAAAAAATGAAGGTAATAGTACAGGACACTGTGTTTTGTGATAGGCAGGAAAGTCCTCTGCAAGGGCATAAGGAAAATGCTAAACAGTTAAAATTGAAACAAATGACCCAGCTAATCTTCAAGAGTTAATGAAATTAGCATTTTTGTTGATGAAATACTGATATTTTTGAGGAGCATATTTACATAGTAAGGAATTCGCAAGTTACAGATCACTAACCATTGAAATTGAATTAATGGAGATCTGTGGTGAAGTGTAATGAAACTAAAAGTCCAAACAGCTATTAAGTTCCTCATCTGTTCCACATTTATCGCTTTGTTAACTACTAGTTAAAGTTCTTAAACCTTTTTACTATTTTCTTTAGTTTATGCAACGCATTGCATTAAAGTACTACATAAACTTCTGTAATAATGTCTTATGAAACCTTACGGTAATAGTTAAAAAGATAAAGTCATACGTCTTTCTCCGAAGATTATCAACCTTCTTCTTATATTTCTTAAAAGATTACGTTTTCAACTTGCTTAGCAAATGCTACTTAAGTAAAATGCTTTTAAGCAATATTATGACAGAATTTAATGAGATATTTTTTACTTTTTGCAGACGAGACAACTGTTCTGGGTAGCATTGAACAAATGCCGATTGTAATTTGTGATGTTTTCAACAAATCTGGTGTTGAGTCTGTGTTATTAGCTGATAGTGTTGGCGCTGAAGCATGGAAACCAAGGATTACACAATGGCAAATTAACTTTGCAAACACTCCTTCTGACTTGACCCCATTTCTTGACTACCTCAGATCGTAAATTCAAACTCGTTTTTTATAAAAAGGTATACATACTGGCGGGAAAACGTAGAAACGTTCTTCAAACAAGTCGACAACGTACATCAACACTGAGCAGAAATGTGGGAAAAGTATAAGTAGAACTTGGGCAACACTCTACTTTCAACCTTGTCTTCCCTTCTGCATACTATCAACAAAGTAACATTATCAAACATCATCACAAGTTTGTTGATTCTTGCTACCACTACAGCTATAACATGCACATGCAAGCGGTTTGTTATCAAGTTAGTGAAAAACGTATTTATCAAACACAATAACAATAGCAGGCGAAGTGGTCTCACTTTATTGAATGTCTACGGAGAGACCCATTTAAATAAGGAAAGTGTGTCACAAGGACAAATTTCATAAGCAAACAGGTTTAGGATTTCTCATCCCGTTGGTAGGTCCCAGTCATTATAAGGTGCTTTAGCTCTCCGAGTTAAAGCATTTTTCCATGAGATTGTAAAGGGTGTGGTCTCACAATTTGTCTTCATCGAGAATAACCTATACTAAGTTATTGTATTGTCCCTTATGCACAACATAATCTACAAGGTTTGCTCTATTAATTCACTAGAATACGACTAAAGTTGCCTTTTGGAATAAACAATAAGGACAGCTGTGCCAAAGCACTTTATTAAAATATATTTCTAGCAGCTGAAAACTTATTTCTAAGTCAAAGGAGCAGCATTAATAAAAACTATTTCTTGCAAGGTATCCTTAGTACTACCTTTACATGCTAAGTGTACCAAAGGCATGCTTAAAAGCTTTTTGCGTCTGACACTCTTCAGAGTATGAAACGTCGGAAAGGAAAGGATATTTATATAAACATAGGCCCAAATGATTTTTCGGTTGCGAAATCTGTGATCTTTACTCGAAAAATTCTAGAAAAACATCTTCTGGATGCCCGTTGTCGAGGAGAATAGATTTTGTTCTTCCAAGTTCCGAATTTAATTTGGATTTTGAGCAGATACAAAGTGCTCTATGGGCAAGTATTCTGATGAGGCTGATTTTCCTCTTTTTTCGACAAAAGGAATCACAACGAATGTACTGACCAGTAAAAGTAGCTTTTCGGTAAACTGTTGTTGGCAAATTAGTGACAGTTTTTTCCACCAAAACATCAAGAAAATGTAATACACAGTCTTCTTCCTTCAACCGTAAATTTGAGAGCTGGATGTAACTGGTTAAGTTTTTGGAAAAACCTGTCGCATTTCAGCTCTGTTTTAAGGATGGCAAAGGTGTCATCAACATAGTGAAAATAAACAGACAACTTTTGGCTGTTTTCCTTTAGAATACGCTCCTCGTAAAAGCCGACAAAAATATTTGCTAATATCTGGACCCAATATCTACCCACTGCCACCCCGTCGTTTTGTCAGGTGAAGAACAGCCCTCCATCCCAGAGGAGATCTTCGTTGAGTTAATAGAATTTGCCACTAGAGGTATCGAATTCTCATTTAACAATACAATACATAGACAAAGGCACCACAAAACATTGTTCAAGTATTTCAATTACATATTTTTTGGTCAGATGATGTTATGCATAGAAATTGTATGGCACAGATCCGATCCAAACAAGAAACACACATTGATCCCTATGGGGATAATAACTACGATGTTACGAGTTAGATGCTGGTGTAGTTTGTGAGTCACGCTCCTCCAGGGTTTATGTCAAACGTATTTTGCAGTTATACTGGTGAATTGGCTGGTATACCCAAGTTCCAGGTTAAAGGTTATACGGCAGCAGCGAATGCCAATCCAGTTAGAAAAAATAATTAGTCAAGTGGTTCAACCAAGTCCTTCTAGAGACTCAATAGGTATTGTTGGGTATACCTTCAAGCCTCAAAGTGTAAGAAGATGCCGTTGCCTGTCGGAAAAAAGGAAGTAAAATGATGGCTATAGAATTGTGCCTTGCAGTGTAGATTTACTGTTTTAATCATAGTAGAGCATAGTCAACAGGGTGCCAACATGGGTGCTAGCTTTCCATAAGCGGCTACCATATTTGGGGGTGGGGGCGCACCTTCTGTTACTTGGATAACTTTGTATCTTCTTCTACAGCAGCTTGGATAATCATTTAAACTGACTTTTGAAGTACTTGAGGTTCAGTGAACCACGGTGCTTGCAAGAGGGAATGGAACCCGGATTTCTTGCATTAAAAGGAAGACCAGTGTTATCAGATCAATATGGTGTTCATCACATTAGTGCCTGACAACATGTAAGACGGCAAATTTGTAACATTGCATTGAAAACATACTTAAACACTTTTTCGGCCTGGTACTCTTGTATGAATAGTAAGAAAGGGAAAGACTAGACGAATGGCAACGTTTTTATAAGTATACATGGATCGAAAGTAGGCAGTCATAAAAAAAGAAAAAAACAAAGGGAAAAAGAAGAAACAAAGTATTATTTGAACAAATATAGTTTAAGCGCAGTGTCGCAAAGCTGCCAAGCGATTTTTTAGTTTTGTACCACAAAAATATTGTTCCGGTATCTAAACAAGAACACATGAACAATGGACAGTTGGTTCATAGATAAATACAACTTGAATGAAAAAAATTAATAAATTGAAAATGACAATAGCAAAATAGTTTTATAAATGGAAAACTCTTACATTTTCAGTTATTCAGGCAAAAAACGCTTACTATACATTTATTTACATCAAATGTTTCGTGGAAACAAAAAATATTTGACTGCAAGGCAACTACTTCAAAATATTTACATAGTAAATGTATTGCAAGCCGCATATAAATTGCATCAGAGGATTAGAAAAGTCATAAAAGTTCAAGATACTGATGTCAGTAGATGAACAAAAGCGTCTTTTCTATTATTGGCTTTAGACTACTGCTCTTGACAAGGTGGTCAGGCACCTTAAAATTTTACTTCCGATATTTTTGAAAAATTTATCTGAAAAATTAAGTCAATTTAATCTTTAACCTTTAAGATGATATTGGTGGCCAGCGAAGTGACCATGGTAAACGCCCCATGGATGTCTACGAGGCCACGCCCTTTACTTAGTTCAGGCGTGTTCAGAAGAGTACGTCAACTACCCCCATATATTCCCGTGTTCATACCACTGTCGGTGGCAAATTTGTTAGCTGTTTCAGGCAAAGCATTAAGTGGACCAAGGGACCAACAATGTATATTTTTTCTAGTCTTTTAAACTCACATAGGGAACACAAGGTTACGGAACATCATTCTAGAACTTTATATGTAACTTTTTATAAGATGTCGGCACAGAAATGTTTTGCCATATCGCCGGTTGCCGTTATTGGATAGCCTATTTACAGAATATACAGTATGCATACGATCTCAAAGTACGTGCAATGCAACCAAAAGATGCATCGTAAAGAAAATGACATCCTTTAAAAATTTGACAATAGATACACATGTATTACAGTACAAGCTGCGGATTGTTTACGGTATGAACAAAATTTATTGTAAAGTTTGTTTTCTCAAAAAAACCTCGCCGCACATAAAAGTTGCCTCCGGCAAAGCGTAGTCCTAGCTCAAGCGAACGGCGACTTGTTAATAATACAAATCTTTGCCAATGTGCTTTACAATGGTGTGGAGGGTCAATGTTACAAATGGAGCCAGACATGTAACCAACATTGCTTTGTAAACACTAATTTCGTATCCCCAAACACGAACTGGTTGCACAATTTGGATGTACTTAATGAGCTCATCTTTTAGATCTTCTGAGACAAACAAATAGCCTCCTTCAGTCTGTACATCGGTGTCTAGTCCAATTACATTATTCCGTACTTCTCTTAAACATTTATTCTGCCACAAAATCAGAAACACCTCACAGAGTGAACACGTCGTTTCCAAAATAACACCAGATGAACTTATAAATTCAGTGATGACAAGGCTGCTTTTCCTTTCTTTAACAATTGACATGGTTGTCCTGTTTTTCTCGAGTGCTTTCATGGCATCCACAATGAGGCGGGAAGTCTCCACCATTGCATTATGGTATCGATATAGCTGAACCAACGCCATGTTATTTGCATCAAGACCATTTTCATTCACAAGCTGGAGAATGGAATTATTTGCTATGCTTAGCTCTGGTGTTAAAGCAGGTATACTTCGTTGTAGCTCCAGCATCCTCATTTTAAGTTGTGGATCTAGCTGCATACCATTATGTGTTACCAATGTCCTGTTGCTAGGGTTAGGCTTAAACTCGAGTCTTTCGAAACATGAAAACAAGCCAGTAAAAGCAGCAGAGAGAATCAATATGAAGTGAACAATAAGATACAACTGTACGCCAGTTTCAGTATCACTTATAATTCGCTTCGTAATGAGAATTTGACGCTTCGCAGAACTGATGCCTTGCCTTGCATCTGTTCTATAAAGCCGTGAACCCAATGCCAGAATGGCGCATCCGTTCAGATACAGTAAATACGTCACAAGACAGAAGGACGGAATGGTAATTAACCTATAAAGAATGAACAGCATGGTATCAAAGAATGGATTCCAATAACCCACATTTCCCCATTCGTATAACTCAAATCCATGAAGGAAAGATGGTAGTATTATAACCACGATCATTAACAGAAGCAGATAAAGAACTTGAAGAATGCTTGCTCTTCGCATTATAGATCTAGGCAGTTTTAAATTTGCAACAAATTTATCCAGATGCCTCGAATGTCCATACATCACTCCAATGATGTAAGTGAGTACCCATCGCAATTCCCAGATAACTGTATGGGCAACTGTGAATGGGAATTTCCGATTGATGACAATGTTTGATTTCCAATCACGACTGAGCGAACCAGTTTCCACCAAAAAATACAAAAATAACAAAGTTGTTAAAAGTACCTGAATACCAGCCACCATTACTTTGCCACTTAATGTCATCGTCAGCGATTTCGGAAACCATAGCCCTGTACCTGTTAGCACTGCTCTCCATGGCAACTTCCTTGGACTAAAATCGAATTCTGCTTCCGGTGGTTCCAGGAGATTCTTATCATCTACATCATAGATCATGTAGAAATCAGCCTCTTCAGTCATGTCTACTATGTTCATGTCCTCTAATCCATTTGCCAATGAAATTATGTCACCTTTAGCTTCCTCTTTGTTTTCCTTGTTTTCTAAACTGGTGGGCAGGTTTCCTTCCAGTTTTGCATTGTCGCCATCCCCAATAATGGTAACGAGGTACTCTCCACTAGCGTCATAAAACTGCTCCTCTTCATTGAAATTTATGGACGATCCAGTGTCCACGGATGCGATTATTGGCGGTTCTGACTCGTCGGTCATAACTGCATAACATTTGTGAACAGACATTTGATCGTGAAGAGTACGTCAATTGTCAACACGATTCGTCGAGAATCGTTCGAAAATGAAAATAATCGCTTACACTGGAAAATAAATAGCTTATCAAAGGGAAGTCCCTTTGCCTTGTTCTAAGAATTAGATCAGAACAGGAAGTTATGATTATCACCTAGAAAACCATGAACACAGCTGAAGATAGGTAAGAGAGAAGGAACAAAAAGCTTTGTTAACAATTTGAAAGTATCTCTTATTGACTTACACCAAGAAAATCAGCATTCTTATCATCCTTTTCCTCCATTTAGGCGTTGATGTGGCATTGACTTGCTTTGAACTTAACAGGGTCTTCCCCTGACGATTTAATGAAACCAAATCTCATGTGATAGCCAGATGACTTAAATTTCCCTTGTGGAAACAAAAAAATAGGCAAATGGTACTTTCGAGTTCTTGCCAGCATTGATTTGTGAGCATAAATAATAACATTTCTTAATAATTTTACTAAGTAACGTGGCAGACACAATCAGGTATTCGAGGATAAGAAAAGCACCACATGCGATGGGTAGTTTTATAGGGGTAGTGGCAAAATGTCGGCACAATATATGTCGAAACATCTGATTTATTGCCCATGAGAATATAGACAGACATATTCTAGGGACAGGAGATGATCCCCTTCACAAAATTAGGGAAAGGCCCTTGAGGGCGATGTTATTAAACCAAATGTTGTTTGAATGGTTATCGTTTCATGATTGTTTTGGTAAGTTTTAAGAGTGGAGGGTGATTTAAAGACGTACATATGGGATCGAGGATTGGGGTGGTGGGGGAGAAAAGAGGAAAGAAAACAAAACAAAAAGGAGGTAATTTCTCACCCATGAAAATGTAGTTACATAAGTTGAAATCTTATGCGTAGAATTAAATCATGGGGTTTAACCCCCTAATCAGAAATATTTTCAAATGATCACGAATCTTATAACTGCGATATCCTAATATTTTAGGACTTCAAAGTAATTTCAACGAATCTTGCTGGGTTTCTGAAATAACCCTCTATGAATTATGCGACGCCAGAAAATGTTGGCTTCATTACCAATCGCTATTATGACGTCGGACTTTGAATTCCACTGAGAACCAAGTGAATCCAGTGAGAGAGAGTTCAAATAACGCATTTTCTTCGGTGAAGTTCAAAATTGACGACAGCCAGCAGTTAGAGGTGCATATAAAAAGGAAAATGTTACTTGTTAAAAAGAATGCAAATGAGAAAAAAGAAATGATTTTGCCTAATATATCTTATGCTGTTTGAGTTTCCAAACGTCCCGTCCAATTGTTTACTGAAGTTAGATTATAGTTAGTAGAATAGTCATTTCCATTGACTATGGTTAGATGGATCAGATATTTAATGTGAGGTTTGCATCGTTCACGTTGTGAGTCAAAAGTTTTCGACAGCAATACAAACCAGCCCTAGGTCCTTGAGTGTCATGTGCCTAACGTCCCTACATTGCGACGAAGTCGCTGTCGGGGAGGGGCACTTGCCCCCTATATTTTGTAGGGTAGTCACCCCTCACACAAATGTCGGTAAAAATATGCATTGTACAGCGCAAATTGTGCAATTTCACAAACTCACCGAAGGACAATTTATTTTATTGCTTTCAAAGACATGAAAAAACTGGTTGATTTTTTTTGAGCAGATTGTTGTTGTTTTTTGCTTTTGTTTCAGAAAATCAAATCAGAAACTTTTCGTAACATTTCTAATCAGATTGGTGATTTTCATCACTTGTCACCATTCTCATTGTTGGGACACTCGAGTTTATTCAGGTGTTTGTTGGAAGAAAGTAGTGACAGTACTCTTATGGGTCTTGTGAAAAAGTTAAAAACTCAACGATGTGGAAGTTGGCACTGTATAGACAAGTGATTACCCTAGGCACTTATTCTTGTCATGCTTGCCAAAATGCAGTCACCTGATTATCTTACGTGTGTACAAAGAGAAAACTGACGCACTGAATTTTGCAAATGAGTTTGTGTCCAAAATTGAGCCAGGACTTTTGCTGTTCGGAAAATTCAAAGCAATATGATATGTTTTGGGATTTAGTAATATGAATATGTAGTAAAAAAGTCAGAGTAAACCAACGTATCGGTTGTAAGTACATTTAAGAAAGAGTTGAGTCAGTTGAAGAATCAGTTGAGTTGATAACTTTGAGTGAGTTTCATTGACACCACCAGCCCGGTCGTTGGCGGTTTGGTACCCCATGGTTGCTGAGCTGTGCACCCCCAATTATCATTTCCCGGCTACCTCCCTGCTACACTGTAGCGTTATAGTCTCTAAATCAATAAGCTGTCACTAGTGGAGCACTTTTTGGAGCAAATGGCTGGATGAACTAAACCACACACTTGAAAATCCTAGAATAAGTCCCGGATAAAAGCGCATCCTTGTCGTAAAATTATCAAGTAAAATACTTCATGAGATGAGCTTTTAATTCCAAAGGACAAAAGTCGTTTGTAGAATGTGCAGTATGGAAATGAAGATGATGATCAAGTACATTCTTTTAAGTGAGGCTAGTCCTGTTACACAGGGAAGGCCATGCTTACAGCGAAAATCAAGCATATGACGGATGAAGAAGAAAATATTTTTATTCTTAATTTGTAAGACGTTGATTCTGCATCACCACAAGAACTGAAAATGTGTTTAAACAATGGTAGTGGTAATAATGGAATTTCTATTGTCTAGAAATATTTGTTTGTAAGATGGTTTTTTTTGTAAACATTGAGTTTAGTTCATTGCATTAAAACCAATAAAAGAAAATTATGTCAGTCTTTGTAAATAAACTGGAAAATGCCAAACATGAAAGTTTCCACCAGACCCCTCCAATAATTTGTTTTGCCGAAAAAAAAGGCAACCAAAGAGCTTTTTCGAGGATTTACGGTTTTTTAACTCTTTCTTTGGTCTGAAGTCGAACATAACAAATGGCAAGTGTGAGTCAAGATAACAGGCTGCTATTTCAACAGTATTTGTGCCCGGTGCCAGTAGCTACTGGGCCAAGCCATTTTTTTATCACCAAAAGAGGTCACCAACGACAGCAAAAATAGCTCCTTCTCTATGTCTGTGAAGCTTTATTGTCATGTAGCAATACAAAATGAATTCTGTTGTCGTTGCAAGCCGTTGCAAAGAACCTTGCAGTGCTCCATGAGATAAAAAGATTTCACTTTGAATGCAATGCCTCAATCATCCTTACGCCAAAAAACAATCATAACACAAGGGTTCAGACCAAGGGGCAACTGGGCATTGTAATAATTGATAAAACCTGAGGTGCTTTCTCAGAGGCAATATAGTTTACTTTGCAGATGTACCTTACAGAGATGGAAAAAAGCTTGCATAATACTTTACAAGACCAGTCTTTTAGGTACCTTTGTTTTGCTAGTCACGAAAGACTATTAATCATTCAATCCCGATCGTCAACCCATGTTATTGGTTATCGACGTTTCCTATTGAGCTATTTTGCTTAGTAGGAAGGGCGTCATCTTCGCAGTCTTAAGACCAGGGTTCAACTCTCCGGTGTTTATACCTTAATTTCTGACAAGACCTCCCTGTCGCCATCTAAATTTGATGAAAAAACTGGAATTGACTTACGTTTCGATATTTGTCGGCTTTCAAAATGCTTTGCACCTGGAATTCATTAGGACAGATGTTAACTGCTGCGCAAAGACTATTTGCGTGTAGCAAACAGTAACCTGGCAGATGATACCCATGGAATGCAATGCTATAAGTAATAAAGTAAAAATTCACAGACGTATCTTCTACTGGCCATACCACGAACATACAAGTTTGTGATGCTGCAATATTAAAGACGAAGCATTTCCCCCTAACTACTGCAAGAATTTATCTGGATTTCCACCGCACATTTGAGCGGATACTGTCAGGATTTTAACCCCTTAAAATGTACAATACCTAAGAAATCGAATCTCATAAGACTCACTGAATCAAATTGCCCTAATGTATATAAAGGCAATAAAAAATTAACATTGATTGCACCGTGGATTGCTTTTCAATTTCTGTAAAAACATGACTTTTGTGGGATTGGATTTTGTAGGCAGCTGATCAAGTGCTAATGTGTTATTATGCCTGCTAGTGTCAAAAGTAGTTACCTTTCCGCTTTATCCATGATCAACACATTTATTCTTTCAACTGCTTATAATCTTTGATCTCTTTTGTATCTTGTTAATTGTGTAACATGCAGGTTAGGAAATGGCTCTCTCAGCTCAACAGTTTAGAAACAAACAACAAAAAGCCAAAAACATACAGACATCAGAGACCGTCAGCTCACAACTTCAGTATCAAGACATTTTCAGAAGTGTCTGAGTTCTAAGTACAAGGCACAGTTAAAAAATTGGTTACCGTATTGCAACTTCAAGGTAATTTGGCAAAAAACGTGATTGCTTTCTTTCTTTCCTTATTTTAATAGAAGTAATAGTATACCTAA
>JANTCA010000847.1:0-12406 GCA_024741275.1 Chironex yamaguchii
TCCAGTTTGATTTTGATTAAAACTGCAAATTTTCATTAACAAATATAGCAAATGGAAGAGCAATACTTTAAATAAGCTTCGGCCTTTGAAACCCTTGTATTGCAATTTTTGGGACTGGTTCTAATAATGCATCGTATTAGGTCATTTTAAATCGCATTTGATCAGTTCGAGCCCTAGTATTAATTATATCTTCCACCTAGAACTATAAATCAAATGAGTAGTGTGATCAAAACAATATATTTACCTCCGCCAAGGAGGTTACGTTTTTTCGGCGTTGGTTTGTCTGTCTGTTGTTAACGGTTTAACTCGGAAAGGATGGTTTTGAAATTTTCGGGATAGGTCACAAATGGGATAATTTAGAAGTGATTACATTTTGGAGGTGATCCGGATCAAACCCTGGATTTTGGATCGTTTTTGCGGTAATGAAATCTTCATAGTGCTAGCTAGAAAGTCTTTGTGGGGATACCCCAGTTACCATATTCGGTAATGATAGCGTCATGAAATAGAAAGGAAATCATCATGAGGAATACCCATGTTGTTTGAATAATCATACTGGCTTAGCGGAGGTTTGCGCTCTTGGAGTGTTTTACTTGATATAAGTTCCGCGGGGTTTGCAAGTTGTTTTCGTGTGCTCCAATTTAGAAGCAGCCTCCGTTATTTATTGACTACTTTGTGTAGTTAATCGTATGTATAGTTCAGGAACATCCTTCCGTATATTGGCGAATTTTAATTTTGTAGTTTCCTTATAAGAATAATATTGCAGAGCTATTGGCAGGGAAGGTTAACCGATAAACGTAAAGGGTACATTTTCGTGCGTTTTTTACTTTCGTTGAGTAAGTTTTTACTATAGCCTATGCATTTTACGATATCTACTTTTTGAATAGTTTTAACTTTCGTTTGATACAAATAGGATTCTTACAGCCAACTTTTTAAGTTGACATGAAGTTAAGTCGATGCATGAATTTTAATAGTTTTTGACATAATCTTGAGGTACCTGAGTTAGAAGGATTTTAAGCTATTTACTTTGTAAAATTATTCATTTTCGATGAAACGTATTGAATAGTAGTATTGTAATGCAAATTTGTTTCGTATTTCTCGCCTTAATAGGAAACAATCGATCCTGTTTTGCCCAAACATCTTCCCGTAACCAAAAGAATGGTAAGCAGAGGTATAGACCCCTCGCATCTGGAGTCTCTTGACAATTTATATTTCCTTAAAGACAAGGAAAATGGTCATTTGTATCCCTCAACAAAGGTCCGTAATCCACCGTCCGAACTTTTGTAACGACCCGCTAGAACAGACACGCCGAAACACGATAAATATTTCTTCCCAAGTCAAGGAACTTTTTGTTATCAGTAGTGTTGAAACTTCTTCCTTATACGGAGATATAGTTCGGAAGATTTGCTATCACAAATTGATAAGATATATTACCTCTATTCGACACGTGCTCGAAGAAATTGGTTAGCAGAAGCACTACGTCTGTTTTCCAGCGCGCAGAAAAGATCTCCTTCAAAGATAGTCTTGCTATTCATCGTGGTGAAGATACGTGGATAAGAATTTTTAATTAAAACGGGTCTCAGTCACTGCGAAGAAACAAAGGATGCTTGATTTAAATCGACATCACTCCATGAATGTTCTAAATTTAAGGTTCACTGACCTTATATTTACGCTGGTCGTTCTTGCATCGACTACAAACACTTCTACGTTGGTATAGTGATAGTTTGTGTGATAGTGATAGTTTTGATAGCGTGTAGTCTGTATGGATATATTTATTATGCTCACAGTGATAGCACAGGTTCAAATACAGTCACTCATTTTATATGTCAATTATTGCAGTCATGAAAATAGAATAACGCAAGAACATAGGTCACTATTTCGTATTTTGGCGATTGAATTATAGGGAAGAAAGAAGAACTGAAAAGACAGAGCTTAGTTGCACCACCCCTCAAAAGAGAATATATATTGAAGATTTTCTGAATCATAATAATCGCATGATCTTACACGCGCACCCTCAGCACTGTTTTAAGGGCTAATTTGTCTAATGCCTTCTGGAAGCTAGAGGGCACTTAACGTGGTAATTTTTTCGCAAGATAGTATGTACGACGTTTTACGTATTCATATCACTGATCAAACTTTGCATATTACTTATATTAAGATATTCCACTCATAAATTTTGTTTTGTATTAACGATTGGGAATTTTAAAGAAATTAGTTGTGATTTATAGAGTTGCTTTCGTCTGTCTTAAGATGTGGTATTTCAATCTAACTTTCAACTATGTTAACATGAAACAATTGCCATGTATTTTAAAAGTGTTAGCTGCATGCACGGAACATTGTATCCATCTTATAGTCCTTTTCGGTTCCGTTGTTGATTAGCTTATAGAACAAAGGTTGAATATAACGGCAACGAGATAACCGACTATATAGTCAACGAACGCATGACGCACATTGGAGAAATTCCTTGTTCTCTGAGGTGAACGAAATATTGCAATCAGAAAGCTTTTCATAGCAAACTAAGACATTTTAAATACTGATTGTGTCCTGACCCAACAGCTCGGTCGAATTGGGCAACAATCTAAATTTGAAATGTAAGACCTATATCTTAAGGGGCATCGCCACTAGAAGATATTTGTGACGATCGTCATAAATATTACCACAAATTTTTTATCACTATATTTTTGAAACCATGTGTCTGGGTTTTTTCTGAAATCTGTTTGTCTTGTATTTGGACTATCGCCAAGCTCACGACAGAAAGTAAAAACTTGAAAAATCAAGTCATCAAAATCGTCGCGAATTTTTATGACGATGGTCACAGAAATTGTCTTGTAGAGATGCGCCTTAATCCGTAAAAAGCTCTTAGGTGACCATTTCATTTTGACCAATGACGAAAGGTTATCACAAAAGATTATGACAAAGATACATCTTTTGAACTATCAAAATTAAGCAAACCCTGTGGTTTATTTTCTCTACAACGTATCCTCTTAGTCACGTTACAGCGGAGTAAACGTATTAATGCATTGTGACTTAGCTCGCAATGTATCACAGAAGATAATTTTTTTCACAATTTTAATGAGTAGTGTAACAATGGCCATTCGGTAGGTTTGGCAGCTCCTTTTGCCATGGTAAAATGCAACCAGTCTTTAAAACTTCTGTTTTCTCCATTTATTTATTCGTTCGTTTATACGTTCATTCATTCATTTATTCATTCAATATAACTGTCCGTTGAATCGACGATGACCTTCCCTTTACCTCGGGTCTGATGTGGATTGCCAACCCGATCCAGTTAGGGCCACATTCATCAGGTTTATGTTCCCGCTAGCGTCTGAACTCCTGCTGGGCAGCTCGTGCATTTTCAAAGTATTCAGCGCCGCCCTTCACTGATGAGCGCCATCGATTACTGTCTTGGGAACCATTACGAGTGAATTGATATTGAAGGCCTTCAACTAGCTTTTGATCTTTGCAGCATCTTTCCTGTCCGCCAAATACACCCTTGCTTTTGGCCAGCACCGAATTCAGTACCATCCGTGGTAAACAGTCTACTGATAAGCGTAGGACATGACCGGTTTACCGTAGCTGTCTCTGGATAAGCAGGGCTTCGATGCTGAAGATGCTGGTTCGTCCTTATATCTTTATGTCTTGTCAGGTGATTTGGAGGATCTTACGTGAATACCAAACGTCAGAACGCTTAGGGCTAACATATGTCCTCGGCAGAGTGTCCAGGCTTTATAACTGTACAGAATTGTTGAGACCATGATCGCACGATATGCCCCAATTTTGGTATTCGTAGCCGTGTGATCATTAGTGAAAACAAGGTGGTGGAGCTGGCAAAGATCGAAAAAGCACAGTTAATTTTGTGTTAAATGTCATCGACCATGAGTCCATCCCGAGGTAATGCTACCAAGGTATGCAAACTAACAGTTCCAAAACCCCTTCAGATATATTAAGAGAAGAGTTATTTGATTACGAATAAGAGAAAACGACACACTTACCTTACCTTAACTATCCACTTTGTGCCACCTAACACATAAGGCCTTCACACTCTTCCTCCACGCTGCTCTGTCGATGGCTGTATTACATGCCTTATTCTAGAATCTCTATCCACCAGCCTGCCCCTCTTTCTCAATAGTTCATCTCCAGGTAGTCTTCAGTCTCTCTCGTTTTCTCCTCCCTTCACGTATCCAGGTCAAGGCCGTCACACAGTCGTCATTGCTATCTTTTCTCAGTTTGTGGCCAATGAACTTCCTGCTCCTCCGTACTTCACTGATTATACTCTCCATCCTAGATCTCTCCAGCTGGACCTCATTTGTTGTGTGCTCTTGCCATCACACTCTTAGAATTCGCCTCAAGCATTTGGGTTGGAGGACATCTAGCTTGTTTCATCTCCTTTTGCCATCTTTCATGTTTCACAGCCATACATTAGGACAGTCTTTAAGCTAGGAACTAGGCTTTAAGCAGCTTCCGCTTGGTGTTGTAACTGATGCTTTTTAAAATTCCAGATGTTCCGGAGGCAGACAAACGTGCCTAGTGCTTTAGCTATTCTGTTTTCAAGTCCATGGTGCCACCTCCGACTTTGTAGATGAATGCTCATAGGTATTCAAATCTATCAACATCCTCCACTGGCTCTCCAGTCGTCGTGATGCTGTCTTGACCTTTGGCATTCGTCTTAATGTGCTTACGCTTCCCAGTGCTCAACTTCAGACCCGTGCATTCTCCATTCCCGACCAGCATGTTGGTCTTCTGCTGGATCTGTTGCTTTGTTGATGAGCGCAGTGCAATGTTGTTGGCAAAGTCGAGGTCATCTAGCTTCATTGTAAACTTCCACCTGATGCCGTCCTCTCCACTCCCGGCTGTTCTTCTCATGATCCAGTCAATGACTATCAGGAGAAAGAAGCTGGACATGTTGCATCTTTGTTTAACTCCAGTCTTAATCCTGAACCAGTTTGTGGTGTCACTCTCTTTAATCATTGCACATTCAAAGTTATCGTACGAGGCTTTCACAATGGTATTGATCTTTGGTATGTCATACATCCTCATTATAGTCCAAAGGCTCTCTCTATGTATCGACTCGAATGCTCTTTCAAAATCAACGAATTTGATGTACATTGATGCCTGCCATTCTTTGGACTGCGTAATTATTTGCTCAGTGGTGCCTGTCTCAGTTCTGTAGCCAGTTTGTTCCTTCCTCAGTCTGCTCTCTACCCTGCTTTTGATTCTGATCTTACTAGCCACAGGGAGCAGAGTAATACCCCGCAAGGTCTTGCAGTTCTTCTGGTTTCCTTTTCTGTCAGTTTGACCATAAGACCTCACCATCTTCTTGCTGTCTTCTCCTGTCTCCAGACTTCATCTAGCACCTGTTTCAGCATTCCTGCTCTAAAGTCTATGTCTGACGTCAGCAGTTCTGCCCGTATGAGGCTTTCCCCGGCCGCTTTACCAATTTTAGTTGCTCTATGGCATTCTGTAGTTCTGCCAGTGTGGATGGGTCTGTCTCAATGTCGGCAATCTCATACGTCCCGGCACAGGGTTCTTGGCTCTTTTTCATTAAGGATCTCACTGAAGTGCTCTCTCCATCGTTCTTTTATGTCTTCACTGTTGGTGGTGGTTTTTCCATTCTTGTCTTTGACTGTTGCCTTTTGTTGTGGTCTTTTGTTGCACAGTACTTTAGTAAGATGTTGACACCTTGTTGCTTCTTCAACTTCTTGTACGATGTTTTCTAGCCACTTCCATTTGTCTCTTTTGATCTGTCTCTTCACCTTAGTATTTTTCCTGTATTCTTCCCTCTATTTCTGCTTTAGTCTCTCAAACCTGGTACCATTGATCTTGAAGTGAATCTCTTTACTCTGATCGATGAATTCCCATTCGTCTTGGCTGATCCAGAGTTTGGATTTCTTTTTCTTGTTCCCTAGCACTTTAGCATTGTCTTTGTATGCTTTCTCCATTCTAGCACTCAGCGTCTCGATGGTACCGGTGTTTTCGTGCGGCTCTGGTTCCTCCACCTCAAGTGCTTGGTATCTGTTGCGTAATATCTTGTCCAACGCTGTTCTTTCCTTGGGGCTCTCTTTGGTTTTAGTTTGATGGTGGCCTTTACTAGGTCATGGTCACTGCCTACATCTCACTGAAGTGCTCTCTCCATCGTTCTTTTATGTCTTCACTGTTGGTGGTGGTTTTTCCATTCTTGTCTTTGACTGTTGCCTTTTGTTGTGGTCTTTTGTTGCACAGTACTTTAGTAAGATGTTGACACCTTGTTGCTTCTTCAACTTCTTGTACGATGTTTTCTAGCCACTTCCATTTGTCTCTTTTGATCTGTCTCTTCACCTTAGTATTTTTCCTGTATTCTTCCCTCTATTTCTGCTTTAGTCTCTCAAACCTGGTACCATTGATCTTGAAGTGAATCTCTTTACTCTGATCGATGAATTCCCATTCGTCTTGGCTGATCCAGAGTTTGGATTTCTTTTTCTTGTTCCCTAGCACTTTAGCATTGTCTTTGTATGCTTTCTCCATTCTAGCACTCAGCGTCTCGATGGTACCGGTGTTTTCGTGCGGCTCTGGTTCCTCCACCTCAAGTGCTTGGTATCTGTTGCGTAATATCTTGTCCAACGCTGTTCTTTCCTTGGGGCTCTCTTTGGTTTTAGTTTGATGGTGGCCTTTACTAGGTCATGGTCACTGCCTACATCTGCGCCTCTGTAAACTTTGGTGTCTGGAACCGACCATCTAAACTTTCTTCTAATGAGTGTGTGGTCAATCTGGTTGACTCTGTTGTTGTCTGGTGACACTCATGTCAGTTTTTGGATCATTTTATGTGGGAAGGGTGTTTCAGTGATGACTAGCTCGTTCATGGCAATAAACTCGCACAGCTTTTTTTCATTCTCGTTCCGTTCCGGGCCACTAGGAGGTATTATAACCCCGAACGACGCACTACGAAAGTGAATATTAAGCAGCAACGTACTTCACTTTTGTTCATAATGAGGAAGGTGCAGTGAAGATGAAGAACTGGTGCATCGTGGATATTGCTGCTGAGCCTTATCTCCTGTCGTTAAAATTTTAAAAGTATCTTGATGCTCATTTCCCCATTTAGGACACAGTAGCAACTAAATTGTCTCTAGAGACAATTTATGGAGTGCTTTCTCGTGCAAGCAAGAATTTTTTTAGAGGTTCCAGGCTGAAAGTTACTGAAATGCCCTATAATATTGAAAGACATGCAAGGAATTACAGAGACAGACAGAGAAATTTCGGAATAATTAGATTAAAAAGCCAGAGAGCCCTTGGCTCCTAATTTTCCTTGTATATCTATGGGACGGGGGTGAACTCCAGGGTCTCACCTCATCGTCACGCCAGTTTGGGTGATCTTCCTGACATTTGCACGGGTGGTCGCAGCATGAGATCGACTGGCTGGCCCTCTGACAATACTCTCTGTTTTTACACCAAAGGATGGTTACTGGCTAGCCGGTCAAGGCTTGGGACTGTGAAACCCATAAACGAAGGACATCCTGTCAAAAAATCAGTTCTGGGAGGGAGAGGGCCAGGGTGGGGCCAGACATCAAGACGCTTCGCCTACCAGTCTCCTGTGACACAGCGAGAGAGTAAGCGCTGGGTTCGGGCTAACAACGCAATTGCGCAAAAGTGTGGGGAATATTCTAAGCAACAGGCTGTACTATTGCGATCATGTGGTGAGCAATTAGAAGGTGACAGGACTTAATGACAGTGAGGAACGCAGGTGGTTGGAATCAAATTTGTAAACATGGATATGGAAGTAAGTCGTGATTTGGAATCAAAAGATGAGTCATCGTTACTTTTATTCCATGGTCCCAAGATATCATAGCTGGCAACAAGGATTTCACAAACCAAGAAAAGAGATAAATCAAACCTCCAATGTCCATTCTGCCAAGTTTATATTGCTTTCCCTTTAAAGCATGGAGTTGACAAAAGTGGACTAAGTGCATGGAGCGTTTTCACAATGTCCTAACTGCAATAGAAATATAAGACTTTAGACGTCAACATGCACTTCTATTACGTTTTAGTAGAGAAGTCCCAAATATTTCAGATATTACCATACACTGAAGAAGGATTACAAAATGTTGTTACGAACCCAACTGTGTACTTTCTCTGCTATATCAGTTTGTCATTCATTGTGAGTTTAACTAGAAAAACGCAGAGACAAAGTAAAAAATAATCTCAGGATGCTTAGCCAAAAGAGTCAAATGAACAGTGTATCAAAACGTACTCTGCAAGAGCTACCTTACTTTGAGTGTTCGTTAGACATTTTGCAAAGCAAAACAAAGCTAGTAGAGTTGAACATGCAACAATAATGTTCAATTAAGTAAATAAATACAAGTAAATAAAGTCAAATTTTTTCCTACGCTATAAGGAGACATTAGCAAGACAAAGTCACACAAATGTGTCATGAAATCTTTAAATTGTGGTAGATTATATCCCCACACACAAGAAATACCTTGTCCAGTTAAATGTAAACTATGAAGAGAATATCAGAAGTTTGCAATTCAATGGTGCCCTAATATTTACTAGCAAAAATATGACATGAAAATCGAAAAGAGCAGTGCAAGCTATTCAGCCTGGAAAACACATTCTTGAATTATGCCTTGAAAATTTGCGACAATGAAATAAAAACATACTAGCGATTTCGTACCACAAAAGATTGTTCACACTCTTGAATTTGCGTTAGAGTCTTTGAAAAATGAACTCTTATCTTGGAGTCTAAGATTTTCAAAGTGTACTTCGAAGTCTCCAACAAAACTACAGTTGAAATTGGGACAGGTAAACTCAATTCCATTGTTGTTACTGAAGCAAGCATCAACATTGTTGGTACAACTACCTTTAACAAGACGTAAGCCAGAATTGCAACTAATGCCATCTATCAGTAAAGTATTTGCATGTGCCTCGGACGTAGCTTTGGAATTTGCCGGAAAGTTCAGGACAGAAGTTGAAACATGCCATAGAATAACAACTATGGACTTTTATGTTGCAAAGAAACCAAAGAGAATCTCTTGAGTGTTCAAACAGCCACTGGGTTAAACTTGTTACAAGTCAATATTGTCAATATTTACAACCTGTTGGACAACATTTATCAACAAATATTCATCTAACAGCACTTCACAGGACACCAAGTAATAATCTGTCATCGAGTTAATAAACGAGCACCCAGGATTTATGTTGATGAAGGACATGCAAATCAAACTTCATGTCGACAAACGTTTTACCTTACACTGATTCACCAAACAGCTTGCTGCATTTCATTTCAGCCCTTGAGAGGAGCAACCTCCAACACCGATTGTAGACCAAATTATTTATGACCATAACGGTTCAACTGTCTTCTCTAAGTTAGACCTTAGTAAAAGATACCAGCAGCTTGAGTTGAACGTAAAAATCCAAGAAAACAACATTTGCAACATATTGTGGTCTTTACTGACATCACTTGCATTTGGAATTTCTATGTAATGACATTATAAAATTTGGGAAAGCACAACAGAAACATGACAAAGGCCTTCATAACGTTTTAGCAGGCTCACGTTTGAAAATCTCAATTTTCCATGGTTACACATTCTTAGCAGAAGGCATTCAAGGTGATGAGGAGAACGTTTAGATGATCAAAGAAGCATTGACACGAAAAACCTTATCTGAATCGTGTTCTCTACTTGGAGTCTTGAATTATGTGTCCCGCTTTATCACGATTTCACCACAGTTGCAGCTTTACTTCAGAAATTAATGAAAATCTTGACAAAATAGATCTAGACTTATCAACATCATGCTGTATTGGAAGGCCTCAGATACATTTAAAACAACTCCATTGTTATTTTGAACTTCAAAAGTAAAATATTGTTGATGCCAGTCCAGTTGGCTTGAGAGTAATTTTAACGCCGAAAACAGTGCAAAAGATGGCTGAGGTAGCGTAAACCTCTGTGCCTAAGCAATTCTCACATAATCTGATGTAGAATGCAGATATTTGGCAAATGTTTGGGCTTGTGATTTCATCCTCACATTTATGGAGCTCAATTCAACATTTTAACTGATCGGATAGCTTTGAAAATCAATTTTAATAACCCAAACTTTGGATTCCTAGCACGCATAGATCATTCAAACTTATGCTTACAAAATTATTTATTGATAATTAAGTTTAACCCTGGAGTGAACAATCCAGCAGACTTTATGTCGCTAAATCAGCAGCTTGAACAATCAAACTTACCGATGCAGAAGACTATGTAAACTTCATAGCATGTCACGCCTGTTGCTATGACTTCTCAAGAAATTTTAAATGCAATCGCACAGAATTCACTGACTGAACTTAACAATTACCAGTGAAACCTGGCTCAATATATCCTAGACTTTCAAATGTGAAAGCTTACCCTGACTGAAAATGGCCTTGGTACGTCAGGAAATAGCCCATGAGGCATATGAAGACATGGTCAAAACAGATTGACTGCTTCAAGAAAAAGTCTGGGTTCCCGAAATTGATTTTGGGACGTAGTGACAACTGTATTCCTCGACAAGCTACTACTGCAAAGAAAAACTAAAGCTGTACAACATGCTGTATGACAAGTTGCCCTTTACGCTTGCATAGCAACGTACCCTGTAGAAATTTGGACTGCAGTGAATCGTATTCGAGCGTTGAAGATATACTCTTTGTTAACAAGCTAATATTCTCGTTTACCAGAGGTTGGAAATGTTCCCTCGACCAGTGGAAAGTCAGTCATATTAAAACTCGATGTTTTCATCGTTTGGAATTCCTCGTGTTATAAAGTTGGAAAATGGACCACCTTTCGGTTGATACTGATTTAAGGATTTTGCTAATAAACTTGGTTATTAAGTTTTTAGTTTCCTTTGTTATCACTAAGTCCCCCTTTAGGATATTCAACATTTACGGGCTCGTCAATTACTAGTTAATGTTTTTTATACCACAACTTGGTTTTTGCTATCATAAACGGGGGTGGATCTAGGAAAAAATCTGAGTGTTGCGAATGGCCGGTGTCTAGGGTGGACCCCCAGAAAATGGAGGCGACCACACCCATGTATAAAATTCTTACATAATACATAGTTTACCTTTGATATTCCGGGTATTCAACTTCATAAAATACAATAGCATTACTGTCTGTGACATTATTATCCGAAGGAAGCATCGAAAGTCAATATGCACTGTAGATCAGCTTAGTTTTCAGATAATATCAGTTTATATCAAAACCACAAATCACTAATTTCAACAGAACTCCAAACAAGCCAACAAAACAGAGTTATATCAATACCAAAGTTTCAGCGAATTAATTATTCATTTTGTTACTTTGAGTCTGTGATTTGACTTTACTATGACGATTGATTGTGCTGTTGAACAATACTACTTTCCATAGGATGAAATGACTCAATGGACATATCAAAAAACAGAAGATAATGCCAATAAACACAGAAATGATGAATATGAAACGTTTGTTGCAACTACTTTTGCTTCTTCCAGTACAGCTTGGATGCATTCATCTTTAACAAAAAAATTGTAGACGACTTGAGATATCATGTTGGAAAATACAGTGTTTTCATTTATTGTTCTACTATGCAGACACTGATCATAGAAAATGGGGTGATAGCCATAATATGCAGAATTCTGGAATAACTCAATACTGGTCAGGCATCTCAAATAAACAGACAGACTCTCATCAGAAATCAAAGATATAGAACATGCAATATACAAGCAAATGCCATCCCCAGTAGTTCTGCACATTAAAATCAAGAAAATTTCATTAAGATGTCAAGAAAGTCGAAAGGGAAAGCAGTGGGCATGAAGATCATGAACAACTCAGCACCAGCAAATTGCAGACGTGATGCATCAAAGAAAATATAGGGTTCATTCTTCACAATGTCTTTGCGTAAAAATATTTGTAATTTCGTATTTACAATTCTCCTTTACTTTATTTACAAATGTAGACTTCTCTGAAAACAATAACTTTCAATCATAAAACAGTGACACACACTCTCAAGAAAATCACCACTTGGTATCAAGACCTGAGAAAGACCTGTTCCCGAAATAAAGACTTGAATGAGGGTGTTCAAAAACTCGTGTTTGATTCACTTGCAACACCCTGGACTTGCTTTCATTTCCAGTAAATTAACTTGAATTACAGCAAATAAAATTAAAAATATCAACGTCTATGAGATTTCTCATTATTGATACTAATAAAAATCATCTCTGCAACGTTTACTGCTGATACTTAGATTTTTAATAAATATTTGGATATTTGAAAATCTGACTGTTGCTTATGCAACACTCGCAACACAATGGATCCGCCTCTGACAAAATGATGTCACATGGCCACACTCAAGTCGAGAGATTTATGAGAACACTGAATAGAACTGTAAAAGCTACACAGAGTAAAAATAAGGTGCGGCAATGTGAATTGTAATATATATATAT
>JANTCA010000848.1:0-12406 GCA_024741275.1 Chironex yamaguchii
CCCGAAACAAAAATGTCATGAAATTTTTAAGGTGCAATCGAAAATGGTTCATTCAGTATCCCATTTCACGATACTTTGTAAACTTTGTATTGCTAGTGAGGGATAACCCAGTTACCATATTTGGTAATGATATCTTCACGAAAGTGACTAGTAAGGAAATCATCGTGAGGAAATTCCCCTGTTGTTTGAATAAAAATACTGGCTTGGTGGAGATTTGCGCTCTCAGAGTGCTTCAAGGTTGTTGAGCAATGTTTGTAATAATCAGGGAAGTATTTCACTCTACTTTGTGTACTCTTATCCCTGTTAAAACATAGTGCCTAGATTTTTTATTGCGGTTAGATATTGTCTTCATGTGATCGGCTTTATGAATTGGTGACATTAATGAATAGGATACTGTTCCATTAGTGGGGAATTTCACCATTGGAGTTCAAATAATGCATAAAATATGCTAGATTTAAAACTGTATTTCATTGCAATTCATGTCAAAGAACAACAGCTGGTATTCGCATGCAAACAAGTCCACGGTGTCTTGTCATTTCTTACCAATTGTTTTAATATCTGTTGTTATTCAGTTAGTTGCAACTGGTCTGGCTCACTCCTTAATAAATGGTATACGACTTCAAAAAATGAAATGGCAAAGACCCGGACCCCCAAGACCTTATGGTGGTGGTCAAGGTTATCGTGAGTAAAACCTTGATATTTATATATGTGCCTCAGGCACTTCTATGTATAATTTTTGCTTACCTTCTTCAGATTTCTAATCAAGTTACCCAGTTTTGTGTACTAATAAAAAACATGTTGAGCCATTTTAGCTTGCCAGTGGCACTTGTTGCACAAATGAGATTTAAAATGTGTACGTTTACCGGCCTTTTGAAGAAGATAACAACCCATCCGCGAATTTACGACTTTCCAAGCCGTAGTCATGAGACAGATCTATGTACTACCTATTACTTATTTTGTCGCATGACTGAGGCCTTAAGAGGTTGAAAATTCGCGGAAGGATCGTTATCTTCATATTTTGTTTCATTAGTGGCGTACTAGCCCCACGGCTTTACATTTTTGTGACTCGTTTACCTGTTGCGTAACTTCAATTTGAGGAATGACCCTATTTTAAAGGGATGTTTCAATTGTTCATATGTTTTTAATTGATGAATAGAGACGTTCTTTTGCACAAGTAGTTACAACCAAACAGCGGTTGCATGAGTATTAGAGACGTTATGCTCATTAAAAATTGTGACAGATGCTCGTTGCAATAAGAATTTTAATTCTTGTGAACGCAATATGAGCTGATCAAATTGCCTTGAAACATTTTGTTTTCGTCATTTAAAGCACTGAATGTGTAACACCGACATAAATACCGCAAGAACCGATCTGCAGTGTGATACTACAAGCTGTGAAGGATCCGACTGAAATGACTGATTTGGCGCTCCCGCGAGTCAGATTCAGGTTTCCAGACCCCCAAGTCAGTCTTTATGGCCGTCGAAGCTACAGTATTGTCTAAATAGGGTGGGGGTGAATGACACAATCTAGCACCGAATTGCATGATATATGGGATGACAGTAAATAAAGCTTCACAATGTTAGGCTACCGGCAGCTTTACGCTGGGTTTGAATTTTTGAGTGAGAATGCATAGCATAGAAAGGCTACGTATTTGTGTCTATAAATTCTCATATACTGAGAATCGTGTAGTCTGTTATCGATTCGGAGTATTCGTACGCAGTTAATTAACGATTCGCGGTATTCACAGATAGTCTGTTATTGCTTTGTGGCATTAATGAGCAGTTAATTATATTGTTTGACGGAAGTCGGTATGGACAGCATGGAGTCGAACAGAATATTTTCTTCCAGGTCATTAAATATGACATCATCTGGTTTTAAAATAACACGTCAAGATCGTGCTGCACCGCTTTTATTGAGCCAATATCTAATTCAGGTTCTCAAGAATACGTATGTTGACATCTTTTCTATCTCTTTCATACTTAACATAGAGATCACGTCGCAAGTTTCATTTGAAACTCTTCTTGTCACGAAACGTTAAAACTTCTGTGACTCTGTTGCGAGTCGAGACTGTTCAGGAAATGCCTAATTGTAAAATGCAACAGTTTTCTGGTAATCGCAGGACTAAGGTGTTACTTTTTAGAATCTATCAATGTTGAGGTCGACAAACCCGCTCTCTGTACACTAAAAGGCTCGCCATTTTGGTCTCTGACTCATGGCGTATCACTCTCCTCCCTTTTTTGGTGGCTGATATTGATTTGTTTTGATTGATTTCATTTTCGTTTATCATTTCAAAGTTTCATATGCTGGGGAGTGCCAGCTGAAACACGTTGTTTAAGTTTCGCAATTTTGCCGCTCTTTATGGGTATAACTAAGGATAATAGCTGCTGTATTTTCATACACATGTTGTGCTCCAAGAAAGGCCTAAGCAGTTACGTGGAACTCAGAAAAAGCATGCATACAGCTAGTGGCTTACCTACTTCTGTCGCGCATATGTTCACCAGTGGCGTAATTGACGGGGGGCAGTGGGTGTCTGCCCGCCCTGGCAGGTCATTCTCAAATTTTGGGCCCCCTTAGACTAACATAAAAAGATACCTGTAAGAAAAAATAAATATTGGTAGGGCCCCTTGTGATCTGTTTGCCCCTCCTGGCTGAGAAAGGTCAGTTACGCCCCTGATGTTCACGGTAATTCTGAAAAATAGAGCAGAATTTTTTCCTCATCCGATCAACGATCAATAGAGATAAAACAGAAGCACGTATTTTGGTTAAGAAATGTTACTGTATGATATGGTTTGCTGATACCAGAGCTACTGAGCACTTTGTCGAGACGGGATTTTTCCGCCATCAACGTCACTAGGTCAGATCAAATAAATTCCACTCATAAAATTTTCTTTGCATGTGGTTTACTTAGAACCACCATTAAGAGTCTGAACAGGCAGGAGTGGAATTATAAAGAGCGACTGAACTGGAAGGGTTTCAATGGAGAGAAGTGTTGCTCTTTGACGCGTCAACGTAGCCTGATAGTTTTTGAGATAATTTTTCTTGTAAGAGGTGCTACAGAAGACAGTTTCTGAACCCAGTAGACATCAAAATAACCGGAAAAAAACATCGTCCTTATGGTAAAATCACAGAATACTGCATGAATGATCAATGGAAACATATTTAATACCATGTTTATGCGTAAGCGATAAATGAACAGAAGACTTACTTTGCAAGGGTGCATGTAGTTTGAATCCTTGAAGGGCAGGTTGTGATCTCAGAGGACCTTTTTACCTGACTTATTCCCCTGTTTGTATCCAGTCTTATTAAATCGGTTCCATTTATTGAAGAGTTATTTTCTCATGTCTGTATATGTGAAAGTAGTGGATATGAATTTGAAGGTGACATGGTAGTGATAATTATATTCCTTGTCATTTGGTTACCGTTTATATTTTATTGGAAGAAAAAATTGTATCGTTGCTTAGCTTATCGCATTGATTATTTGTTGTACATAATGTGTAATCGTAAGTCCCGATAGAAGCTTTACTGGGTATTCATTGAAGAGAGGGGATTCGCATGCCTGCTTGTTGGATGGTTGTGAGTACACCTGGTTTCATCTAAGGCGCTAACTTTTACTCCACAGCCCTCACTATTTACCTAGTAGACGACAACGTGGCCACTCTAGCACAAAGTTTCTTTTCAGTGGCTGTAAACTTCATTTAAACGGAATATTAGGTTGAGTAGTATCCTCTTTCAGTCTTAATACGTTACTGTGTAACTAGATTCTAGGTTTCTAGACAGGAATACGCCGTGAGCTTTAGGAATTGATATTTATCGCTTAAGTCGGATAGTATAGTTGTGTTTATAAATTAGTTTTTTTGTGGAGGCATGTCGACATGTATTTTCCGTTGTATCGACTGTCTATGAAAGAGGACTATGTAACGTAATAATGTAACCATAATCATTCATAAGATTCCACTTTTTGATAATGTTAATAGAGTGTTTCAAAGTAGAAATCGTTTTTCCGTATAAGTTGTATTGCTAATTGATGTTTTCACAGAAGTGTAATCACGTTGACGAAATCACGAGAGCCTTGCCTGCACACTTTCCCTCGGACACCTGATAGTTGTGTATAATATTAGAGTGGAAGGGTGGGAAGGATTGCCATTTTATTGGTTGCATAGGCAGCCTTATTGCATACAAGATAATCCCACTTTCATCACTGAATGCAATATGCCAGAGATTTTGGCATCTCCCGGAAGCGATTCAGAAAAGTGAGGATGAAGGGGGTACAAAAAGAAGCTGAAACTTAAATTAAGTTTATACCCCACTATGAAATTTTCCTAAATTATGTAGGAAGAGACAACGATGTTTATTATTGTCATTTTTAGACTAACGATACCAGACGCGGAAAGATGGACGAAGTTGTATCAAGTGGGATAATGAACAACAGGGAAGTGATTAGCGTGGTTTATATCAGTTAATAAACGAGTGCTTTTACAATCCTATTCTCTATCTTCTCACGGTGGTGCATTTTGGAAACGAAGAAGATGCATACATGCACATCATGCATACAAACTTACTATCGAGTGGTGAGCTTCTTGGATTGAACATTCATCTTGTGTAGCTAGAAACGCGTCATTCAGTCAATCGTGTGCCCTGGTGCTTTATGTTGTGAATAAGTGTTAGTCGTGATCTTCGCATCAAAATTTTGCCGTCTCTTCGGTCTTGGAAAGCAGAAAGTTTATATTAGCTACAGTATTGTATTCTCACTTACACACTATCTGAAATAAAAACTTGCTAATATTTTCGTAAAAGCTCTATTCAAATAGCAGTGGCATTCAAAGTTTGTAGACATACCAACATCGTTCATCTGTATCTCTGTAATGTTAACAATAATAGCGACAAAGATGCTTACATTTTTATGACGATGGTGAGGATTAGTCTCGACTCTTACATGAAGGAATGAAATCATTTCTTAACTTATTTTATTGATATTTTGTGTATAGTTTTCTTGAAGGTAAAGCAGGGCTTGAACAAGATTGAAAAGTTTGTCTACCGAGATGTTATCCTATAAGTATTGTAATACTGTAAATTATTTAAAACAGCACAATGTTATATTCGTTGAGATAATTATGAGTTGTTAATTTACTGGAAAAGTGTACGTTGTACTATCAACATTGTAACTTTAACTTGTTTAGTGAGAAATTACCACTTGAACTGTATTCAAAGCTGTGTACAAGCAAGGCAGTGCATCTGGTATTTACCATAAAAGTATCATCCACTGACTTATTATTTTTAGACAAAGATAGGTTCAGAGAACGTGCACCATATGTTTCACCTTCGGGATGTTTCTTGGATTGTATAAAATTTATTTCATCAAGTGACACCTGCAACGTTTGCCTTTGAACGTGGTTTCGTGAGAGCATTACCCTCTAATGGTATTTGCTTGCTTTACAAATATATGCAATATTTTATCAAGTGAATTTGAATAGTTATGAGATGTTTGTTAAGTATTGATCGACCTTGAAAGCTGCTAAGCGAATATTGTACGATATCTGGTAAATAGATGTACTGTATTTTGCTTACTAAGCTGTTGTCACTTGCTAGATAGGTACTACATGATAAGGAGTTTGCTGGATGGATATGCACTAAAGGAAACACAACAAAGCATTGCGTCTTTTATGCGTTTTGTGCATATAGCGCTAATAGGGTATTCATAGTCGGATTCTGTCTGCTTATATATCTGTCTGCTAGCTTGTTACTCTGCTGGTTTGTATTGGTATATGTACCGTACGTGTCAGACTTGTTATTATTTGACTGCATATATATGTATATTTATGTATATATATGACATACTTTTATACGTACCTCTTTTTCGTTCGTGAACACATTTTGTTAAATTGTGAAAGATGTCTTTCGTTAACTGCCACTGCAAGTTTGTATCATGGGCACTTGTGGTTTTTAGATTTATTTCCTTAAATTGTGAGTTTCGTGTGTTCTTAAGGCGAATATGAATTTGTTTACTTTGCAATTATTTATTATACTTGGAGGGTTGTATGTTTCAGTCTTTTTAAGTGAAAAGATGCATTATTGACGGAGTTATTTTGTGGTCTTCTCTGGATTTTGAGATTAAAATCAGTGCTGAGGAGCCGGAGAATATTTAGAGCGGCTCCGGCTCCAGGTAAAAAAACCGGTTCCGGCTCCGGCTCTAGAACTGGCCCCACCACGCCCTTTGTTATCATGTGTGATTGACTTTATATTGGGTCCAGTTGTTTAAGATTCTGAAAGCTTTTGCCCTGTGCAATGGTCCATGTTGACTGTATTTACTTACAAATTGTTCTCCGGAAATAGCTTAATGTGAGGGAATTTGGGACAAGAAAGAATACAATTAGTAACAGAAAGAGACAAAAAACAAATATCCATGTTTTACAAACTTCATTTATCACACTTGATCATGATCAACAATCACGCATGCAGAGTAGAATGTTTTTCAGTCAGAGTACACTTTTCTTTTTTCTTTAAGCTCACTCATGTCTGTCAGATGTACAACTAAATGCAATCACAAACAAACAATGGCTAGTGGGGTAGAATAAAGTTGATCAACAATGAACAACATTCTTTATTTAACCCAAAATTTCGATTTGTACAAAGAAAAAAAAGTTTCACATTAAGCAATCAGTGATAAAGGAAAGCTTCAAAGACCTCATTATAAGAATTAGAATTGAAGTGTGTACTTTGGTTTGGTAGAGAAATGTAGGAGAAGGGCTTTGGTGGCCTAGAGGTAATATCGCTCTGCATTGCGTGTAATCGTGTTGCTGCGAGTTGGATCCTTACCTTTCCCGGATTATACCTGAAAGTTTTTTAAAATCAGCAATCCAGTAGTAGCTTAAAATTCTATCTAGATGTCAGTATTATGGGAATAGTACCAACTAGGTATAATTGTTGTGTTACTTGGTGGCGTATACTAGTACTTTGAGCTGCTTAAATATTTCAGAGGGACAGCACATTCATTTATGACCTCCAGCCTCTATATGTATTTCCTTGTGATTCAACAAGATAAAGTCTAGATCTAAAAGGACAAGATACATTTCTGGTAGTTTTTTTAATTTCGACACTCGATGATGAAAAAGAGGTAGTCTCATCCTTCATCACAATTTAAAGACACATTTTAGGTGGAAAACAAACAAAACGTAAGATTAAATCAATTATACTTGCAAGTTGCAAATGATTTTAAAAGGGATGAACCATCCTTCCCTGCAGTACATTACATGTACTTAATATTAGCATGACTGGAAAGCTGAAAACTTTCTATGTATAGTGATGAAGATGCGAGAGAAGATTTAGTATTTACAGTGATTACATTCTTTGAAGTGGAATGAGGGAAAAAATGACAAAGAAATTAGTAATCTTTTAATTACATGTGATTGTGTGTGAGGAAATTGTATTAAAACGTTTGGAATCTGTCAAGCATAAAGATTGAGCATGACTGAAGAACACATATTAGTTAAGAGTGAAGTAGGGCTATAAGTACCAATTGAATGAACTCATCTTGAAATTAGAGCTCTAACGATTGTGCTTCATTCATTCAATACTATGGCAGTAAGGTCATCCAAACTAAAATTTGTTAACTCGTAGGAAGAGAATAGCTGTTCTAATCTGACAGTTAAAACAATTGAGGACTCCTGAAGTCGGCTGGTGAACACCATTTTGGTGGAGGAATCACCTTGTGTGTAAAGCAGTCCCCTACGCCAAATTCAGTCTGCTCAGTTTAATTTCAACTGAGTGAGCTTGAGCTCCGTCCGAGGTAAAGCAAAGAATACGATGAAACAGGCGACGAATACGATGAAACATTGCTCAAAGGATGCCTTAGCAAAATCTTTAGAATGTTGAAAAGAAAATATATAACTATCTCTTTAATTAAACTACAAATTGTGTAGAGCACTTAAAAGTTGAAAGAAACCTGGAGCCGGAGCCGGGGATTTTCTTTCCAGTCGCTCCGGCTCCTCAGCACTGATTAAAATCGTATTTATGTGTAAGCATGACTACCGATATGAGATTTTTCTAAGTAGATAGCTTTGTATTAATGTAATCATGTCTTGGGGTTCAAAGAGAATATCAGTTTTCTCCTTATTTGACTCTTTGCTTTCATGGTGATCGCTCACTTTTTAAAACTATTTGTAACAAGTGTTGTATGTAACAAACGTTGACAACATCAGGTTATGTCCATTGTGCATGGAGTTGCTTTAAGAAAGTTCTGGTCGTTGCCTTTTGGCGTGTTGATTTTTGCAAAAGGTGCCAGTGGAGTAGTGTAGAGGCAAGAAAATGTGTCCATGAGTTAATCGTCGTTCAAGGCATTCTTAAAATGTAGTCCTACTATTTCAAATTATGATTCTTAATAGCAGAACATCGCGAATTCGCGTTGGACATTAGTATGACATTCAACGTGTCTATAATTGCATAGTTGATTTGCGACTGCCATTTTTGTTACTGAATGTTGATACAGTGTTGTTATTACTATGTGAATTCAAGAAAGCTTAAGACTCCTGTGGTTGTCTCCTATTGGTCTACAATTTGAGGTTTGTAGGGTCCCGAGTACACTGTAGTATGCTGTGTCCTACTGCGTTTTGGGTATTATTGTATTGTAGGATCCAGTCGGGAGCGGTAGGAATTTGTGTAATGGTTGGAGCTGAGTAGGGCCAAGGCAGTCCTGGCTTTTCTGGAGAGCTGTTGCTCTGAGGGGTAGACGTCGAGTGAAATGTTGTTAAGGAGGGGGTTTCAACCCAAGGTGTTCGGAGTCTATTCCACAAAACGTGTGCGAATTCGTTTATGAGTTTCTTTCAACTCCGAGTGGAAGTTATCTTAAACTACGTGTGATATGTAGACTGTCTGCATAATTCTTGGTGCAGGCTGGGGACTGGCACAATTTTAGTTTAGATGGCTTTATTGCATGGCATGTTATATCGTGGCAGGGAGCTCAGTTTACTCTTGGTTGGGAAGGATTTGGGTTCCTTGATGAGGTTGGGGACATTCTGTAGCAACCAATCGCAACTCTTAGCACCGAGTTTTGGGTTCCTTGGAGTTTTTCTATGTTAGTTTAAGAGACTCGAGAGGCCCAAATAGTTGATTACTGAGCGGGAATAAGGCCTTGTAGGTTGTGACCAGAGAATCTTTGGCCTGACCCCAACTGGTCGTAGTCAAGGACATTAAACTACTGTTTCTTTAGGAGGCTCTTGCAATATAGAAGGTAAAGTTGTAGTAGGTGCTAAAGGTGAAAGAAGCACGACATTGAATTGTCGAAAAGGAGCATACGAGGTGTGAAGGTGGTATGAGTTTATCTGGCGGTTGACAAATATTCTTATGAACAGCTGTTGCACACTTTGTCTCTTCGTTTATAGTTTGTATTTGCACGTCCAAGCATAAGTCAAGTGTTTAACGGAGATGTGGCCGAGTGAATGCATTAGCGAGTGCATAACAGACCAATGAACGAGTGATTGAGTGTGTACGTGAGTGAACGAGCAAGTATATGGGCGAGTGAAGAAAGCGAAAAATGCGAATCAGTGTGTGCGAGTGTCTCTGAGTGAAATGACTACGATAGGGTAGATAGTAAACTAAAAAAATGTCTAATTCGCTAATTCAGTTGAACACTCGCACTCAAGCTTTGAGGTACAAGTACAGTTACTCGGACTGGATCGCACTCATTCACTTGCATACCGCACATTTTGTGACTAGAACCGACTCATCTCATTCACTCAAAAGACCAACTTACTAAACTTCGCTCGCTCTCGCAGTTCCATGCTGGCACTCGTAAACCCCCTCATGCTTTCATCGATAAAATTTTGATTTCCTAAATTCCTAACCCTAGTGTGCCTATTTAGTTTGTTGATATTCACTTAATTGTACGATTATTTGCTCAGACACTTTAAGTATATACTAGCCATATGATTGACAAATAATCGACCAGTCTAGCTAGGCAAATTACCTTCCTTTTATTACATGATTTATTACTTCCCTCGCTTATGCGCGTTTTAATTTATTTCTTCCTGCAACAATCAGTTTTGTAGATATTTTGGGCGATAACTGATTCCGCTAAATGCTGTTTACATGTATATCTATTCTTTTATAGAAAACACTGGTTATCGTTAGGAAGAATGAAGTTTGTAAGAAAACGACGCGATCACGTGGATTTTGGATATCTCCTTTCTACAATCTTGTACGAAGTATATCATACCTCGTCTAATTTGGACAGGACAGTACTGTAGTTGCAGTTTGCACTATAGAACGTTCAAGGCGTACTTTGCCTTTTATTCTCATACCAAGCCTCGCCTGTTTTGACTGTTATAAACTTATTGCATCATGTAGTTCTGGAGATCTTTTGGCCCAGGAACTGGTGAACCGTGCACTTATTTCTCTCTCAAAGCCAAAAACCAGAGCCCTTATAAGTGGTACTCTTTCTGGCACTTGGTTGACGTAAAGAACAATACTCTGTCCCTGACCAATTTTGCGAAATGATGGCGTTGGGATGGTGGAGTGTTTCTCAAATAAAACAGCGAGAGCCAGGGTGGATATGAACCGGAATGTACCCTTGTGATATCAGCAGACTGGAAAGTATATTAAAGTGAGCCGCGAACAAGTCGTTCTCTTTAATTTTTTCGTCAATCAATCAGCATCGAGACAGACTTGCGTCGAAATAGTCTTTGTGTTAAGTGGTAGCATTTGTTCTTTATCTACACCTGAGAGGATTTTGTGATACATTTAGCTGGGCACTCTAATTTTTGACTTTTTTAAGTCTAAATTTGCTACGTTAATATGTGGTATGCCTAGATACCCCTTGTTTAAATATAGCCATAAGCTATTTACACGTATAAAGTAGCTTTTGTGTACTTTTATGTGCATGCCTATATAGAAACTTGGTTACACACTTGATCATGCGTTGCAGCATGAAATATTAAAATTAGACTTAAAAGGAGGGGTTGTGACCTTATGTTATGAATAACGCGGACGGGCGGAAAGGGCCATCTCTGGCTTGTACGCTGACAGCCAGCAAAAGTCCGTCCCGGGCTTGTGGACTGATAGGCGTGAAAAGTCCGTCTCTGGTTTCTACACTGATAGGCAGCAAAAAGGTGGCCTCTGGCTTTTACTCCGACAGGCAGGAAAAGGCCGTTTCTGCACCGTCCGTTGGGAGCCGGAGAAAGGCCGTCTCTGCTTTGTACTCTGACAGGCAACAAAAGGGCCATATCTTGCTTACACGCTGATAGCTGTAGTATAAGACTTTGCCCTTTTTGAGTGCAAAACGTTAGAGCTTGTAAATTGCTAATTTATAAGATGTAGGATGCGCGATTGAGTGTCACATATTCTCGCTGCGGACGAATTTGTAGCGAAGTTTGCCCAGTGTTGTAAAGTGACGTCACCTGTTATTAGATTTGTAAGTTATAATCTTAATAGGATGTTATCTCCATTATTTTTCAGGTTTTGATTACTGATATGTCGTTATGTAATTTCGCTGAAATGTTATAGCACGTTTAACTTATTGTTTTAATGATGATGATTGATTTGTTGATCGAATCAGAAATTTTGGTGGAAAATTATCACATGGCAGTCTGGGTGTAATTAAGAAGATAGTGTTGTTGTGAAAGTAATCAACTATCGATTCGCGTACTTCATGTAAACGCACAAATTATTTACGGGTACATGGAGTATGAGATCAGAGTTTTTTGTTCCATAATTCTGAAATAGAGTCAATGATGAAGCTAGAGAACTAGTCCCATGGTGCAATGTAAGTTAACGGTGAATGAACACTTACATTAAAATACGTCAGGAGTCTGACTGCCCCAAAAGCGACTGGAGCGAGCACGCATTATGCTTGTGAAATTAACTTTGTCAGTTAAATACAATTCTGTTCTTATGAGTAAGTAGAGGTAGCTGTTGAAAAATGATGCTGTCGTATTTTGTAAGCTACTAATTTGGTTTTTTCTTAACGGATGTATTGTGCAGTACTCTTGGAATTTGACCACTTGGTCACTTAAGTCATGCTTTTAACCCAGTCCTTAGTGCTTGGTACCAATATCATTTCAAATTATTGTAAATGTAGCAATATGTGGTGAGACCAGGACAGAACCATTCTTTTGTCTTGCTGTAAATGTTAGCCCCGTAAAATTGCGCAATGGATTAAAACATAACTCCAGATACCGGAAAGTGCAGTGAAAGTACTTGACCTCTCTTAGAGCTAGTTGGTCTATGGGGATTAAAGATTTTATACCTTTTAATCATTTGTAAGGTTGATCAGTGTGTAAGCATCAGACCTTGATTTGATGCAGAGAGTTTCCAATCGATAGCTATACTGATGTCCACTAAAGGATTAAAATAAAGTACACAGAGAACAAGGGCGACCACTCTTGGGTGCCTAATTGCTGTGGGGGGGGGGGGGGGG
>JANTCA010000849.1:0-12406 GCA_024741275.1 Chironex yamaguchii
TAAGATATACTAAGATATACTAAGAGACCAATTATAATATGACACTATGATATACTATGATATACTATGAAATACTGAGAGACCAATGATAATATGACACTATGATATACTATGATATACCATGATATACTAAGATATACTAAGAGACCAATGATAATATGAGACTGTAATATACTATGACATACTATGATATACTATGATATACTCTGACATACTATGATATACTATATTATACTATGATATACTATGATATGCTATGCTAAACTATGAGACTAATAATAATATGAGACTGACAGATATCTACACACAATTTGGTGTTTTGTACTAAACTACATACTGTATCACATCATTCATTATTTCAGTTTCAATGCAAGGAAAGGCAAGGCTATTTTTAACAAGCTATTTCTTACAATATGAACTGATCGCAGAAAGGGCAATGCTACTAACCTTCCGTGTCTTCCTCCCCGGATCCAGATGTCATTCCCCCTGATCCACTGGCACTACCTGAACCAGAATTTTCCTGTTCTGTCTTTGTTGGCTCAGAATGTGATGTTTCATCTGCAGGAACTATGAGAAAGAAAGAACACAGTTGAATTTAGTAAAAAAGGAAGAAGTCTTAATGGAAGATAAAAAGAAGTTATTGAAATTAATAACTACCTTAAAGAATCCTATTACGTCACTTAAACTTTGAAAAGAATAAAGCTTTGTTATTGCTGTCTCGTGGTCATTTTGGTATGTATAACACGAATCTTGTGAGACAGCGCCCAATCGTACACATTCTTCTTTATATTATTACATTAAGTATATGTTTGAGTGGAATGCACGTAAATAGACCAAAACGTATAAAGGTTAAGGTATTTGATTGCCATGAATGTGCATTGAGTCTTGGGCTTATGGTAATCGGTGCACCGAATCTCAAGCTCAAAAATGTGTAATTGCCCAAATAAGTGCACTTAGATTTGAACTCGTGCAAATAGGTGCACTTAGATTTGAACTCGTGCAAATAGGTGCACTTACATTCAAACTCGTGCAAATAGGTGCACTTAGATTCGAACTCGTGCGAATTCGGGCATTTATATTTGAACTCGTGCAAGTAGATGTACTAAAATAAGAACTCTTGCAAATGCATACACTGAAATAAGAAATCGTGCAAATGGATGCACCGAATGAGGAGCTCGTACGACTACGTGCACTTAGACTCGAGCTCTTACTAATGGGTGATATACATCACATTAAAAGTTACACTCGATTGTGACAATGCAAATAAACAATAATATTACAAAAATTGTTACTATCAAGTCAAACACTTACAACAAAAACGACAGGATTTTTTGCATTGTATCCTCATTAAATCGCCGAATTTAGTACAATAACCATTTTTAGCAAAATCCACACATTGTCCAGGGTATTGATCTTCGCATTCATCAGCAGCTACAAGAAAAGAAAAAATAAAGAAAAATTCGCCAATTGATGGCAAATTAGAATATGATTATCAGACAATGAAACAGATGAGACAGTCAAAGCCAAAAATGTCTATATTTGTTATTATTTATCTTTTTAAACAAAGTGTTGGTCTTCTTTATTTATCTTCGTGCTTACTAAAATAAGCAATCAAATACCTAGCGGTTCATTAAAGGTTATTCACTCATCCTTTTAATTATTACATGTCTTTCACCAACGGGTTTGACTGAAAGCATTTTTGGGGCGACGTAATAGATTTTACATGTTATTTGAAATATGTATCCATTTTAAGTATTTAAGTTAAAGCCTTACAATTTGTGTTTGAATAAGCACGTTTATTAGAAATTAACAGATTTAAAAAAACAAATTAAAAGCGAATGCTGGACTTGGAAATATTTTTATCTGCCTTGAGCTACAGCAGAGGTATTAGCTTGTTACAACTTTTCTTCCACTGATGTATGCATTTTTCGAAAAGCAGAGATATAAGAACACTTTTAAGCAATGTTTGTAAATCTGTGCTGATAAATACGTCTTGGTTATAGCATGTATCATTTCATATACTTCAAAAATAAACAATAACAAGCCAGAGATTATTTTGATAACTTTGTTCCCTGTCAAACACACAATTGTCTTTTATATCTCCGTCTAACGTGAAAGGTTGGTTCAAAAATATAAAAATTTGAATTTTAATATCTAATCGATTACTAAAGTATTAGCACCGTTACGTTAATTATGTCAAACGTACTCATAAATATACGTATATTTATCATAAAGTATAGGAATATTAAAAGAGAGCAGAACACATGAGAGATGACGGAAACAAAAGGAAAGTGAACAACAACGAGATTAGAGACAATAATCCAAAATAGATACATGAAAACAGAACGTAAACATTTCCACATTTTGCACATTAAACAACAGAAGTGGTTACTTTTATTCAAGAAGCACCATAAATTATTGTATCATTAGCATTGTCAAGTGTTTGTGGCCATTGTGAATCGCCCAATAGGAAGATAGATAATGAAGCATATGGCTATGTATGGCTTATTATATCAGTATGAATTAGCAGGAAAAGACAAAGCAAATATCATGAAATACATATATATATATATATATGTTTGTATAGGAATATATAAAGAAATACATAAAGCTTTAAAGGAAAAAACAGAATGGATAAACAAAATTAAGGAAAAAATATAAATCACAAATAACAGTTCATTGAACATGTTTTCTGTGGGAGAGATAAACAATGTCATTTGTAACATTCTGTTAAATAAAGAAGGCAAGAAGAAATAGAGAAAGAAATCAAATGACAAATAATAGAGTAATATCATTGAAAAGATTTAACAAGATTTAAAATTACAGGTTTGATTCTAAGGTGCTAAGAAAACTATACATAGAAGCCAGCATATAAAGGAGAGAAAAAATTGATTACAATTTAAGAAAAGAAGATTTTAAATGTTATATAAAGACAAAAATGCAAAGTCAAGGTGTATCAAGGTGTTGTTTCTTTGTACTTGATATAAAGTCATACTCTTTGGATGGATCTTTACCCAACAAGTAAGAACTCAAGAGACAAGGTGCTAAGAAAGTGGAATTTTATATGTACACAGTCGTATGCTGATTTCTTGGGAAGCAATGAGACGAATTAACGGACAGAACAAGTGTATACAATCTGTGGGATGTAGTACAATGGGAGGAGGCAGGAATGAAAATCAATGCTCACAGGATGTAAAAGGGTATCGGTATTATTGCATGCTGCCTTTTTCATTGGGAATTTTACTTGGGTATTTAAGGAAAGAAGAGAAGGAAGTGGTAGGGTAAGGGATATAAGGGAGTAGACAAGAGGAGGTATTTAGTCTTACCAATTGCTTTAGGCATTGGGTGCATTCCGGATTGCTCCAGCTGAAATTGTTTTATGTGCTCAGGCTTATTAGAGTTGATTCCTGCAGGTTGACCATTCACAAAAGTCGGAGGGGAAGCAAATCCCTGCATTGGAGGGGGCTGTTGGAAATATCCATACCCTTGTGCGTTTGGTATGATGTTAGGCACAAGAGGAGCATTGTTGAAAGGTATTGTCATCGTTCCCCTAGCTGTCGCAGTAGTTGTTGCTGTCTTGTCTTGTGGTGCAGGAATAGTGGATTTTTTGACCGGGTAGATAATCTGTGGGATGTAGACTGGCTTTTGAATACCAGACCTTTTCAATAATTCGTCTGCTTTTTGTATAGACTCAACGGTCTCTCCTGGAAACCAAAGCAAAAATCAATACAAGTCAAGACTCAACTACTTCAAGGGGAACGATAGGTCATTATCGTGTATTAATCATGCTAAATGTCAAGAAAAATCATAAATATAGCACGTGTGCGGTATAGAAAAATAACCTTATTATTTGAATCTAGTTTTGTTTTGATTATAGCAATATTAACTATGTAAAAATAGCCTCTTCTGTCTCTTGAATGGATTTAGAAGCGAGTTCCACATTTGCAAACAGTAGAAGGAAGCTCCAGTACAGGTTTCTAAGTAGAGTGTATTGCTTCAATCTTTTACAGTGTTGCTTTTTGCTGTTGTGAAAACAGTGAGCCTGTCTGTGTCACATCAAATAAGGTCAGCAGCAGAAAAGGCCATGCATAGTTCTGGCTGATGCTAGCAACATCATAAAGCCAAGTCTTCTTGAGTAGTGGAGATTGAGAGTGGAAATTGGTTGATGAAAAAGAAGCTGGACGATAAGGGCAATCACTAAGAGGCCAGAGGGTCTTCTTTTAACAGTGCAGTCTTGTAAATTTACTGGTTACTGTTATCGTTGTCATCACGTGAAGAAAGTCCTGCATTTCAATGACTGACTCACCACTCCATGGCCCATTTTCCAGTTGTGAGAGAACTCCTGATTGATACCACTTGTGTCTTTAGGAGTTCATGATAATAATACCAATTTTTCCTCAGCTTTGTCTTGACAAAATTACACTACTGAAGTCTTGTGGCTTCTACTTACACTTTCAGTTTCTGAACATATGCAAGAACTATTTAAAGATGATTTTGGACAAGAACACCAGGCTTAGCGTGGTTCTGAAACCTTTGCTATTTCAACTCAGTCTTAGATCATTTATCGTTTACTACTTTTCTGACTGACAAGGAAGTCCACAATCTTCATATGGCGTGTTTGCTTTTAGCACAGCAATGATTTGAGCGATGCATATATTTATAGTGTTAGATAAATTCCGTTTGACTGGTATTATAAGTTACCTAGAATTGTGGCATTTATTATTTGCAGTGTATTTGGTATCTATCCATCTGTCATATCTAGGCCTGTCCAATGTTTTAAATCTTTATGACAACCACACTTCTTTACTTAACATAAACGGAAAATCTTAGAGTTTTCACAACTACATACAATAGTAACAAGTACAATTAGCAATGCCTACTGTTTCAAACTAGATGAAGCAAAGACTTCTGATGACAAGGCGTTACCATTCTAAATTTAGAAAGCAGTTGATCCTGCAATGTCCTCACTCAATGTTTATGTTATAATCGAAATTCAACAATCGAAATTTCATATAAAGATAACTACAAAATGGTTGCTTATTGTCACTCTCCATTTACATTCACAATGCTCATTAAATCGTTAGCAATACATACATTATCATTTCGATGCTACTGCTGTTAAAGGATAAAGAATAATTAATTTTTATCGCATAAATGAAATTGTCACTAGCACGACAAGTAGGCACTAAGTATACTTCAACCATAAAATGTCGAGCGTTGCACATTTCGTTAACATCCATAAACATATCTAATGAATAATAAAAGTTAACAGATAATCTATAGAATTCTGTTGGACAACTTAAAATTTATAAAATCTGTTCAATAAGAAGACAAAACAAGCGGGTTGCACTATATTGTTTCCATGTACGTAATTAAGGAGGATGAAGAGAAATCTTCAGCGGTTAGATAGAGAATGGACGCTTCTATGCTTTGGCACTGAAGGAAAATCTGATCCCTCTAGAATCTTCATTGTAGCATACAAGAAAATTCTTGCCTGAAGGAAGAACTGGTTAGGACGAGGCTCATTTGGCAGGAACGAGGCAGACATTGCAGAAATGAGCAAAGATCCATCGAGTATTCTGTAAATGAAGATGACATTGCTATTCACCATGATTTTTGCTGTCAGGGTGATATGATTTGAGTTTATCACCAGAAAATGAATTCACAGAACACAGCTTTATCCCATTATGAACGAAACAAATTTGAAAGTATTAGCACTGCTGTAGATTCCTTCTGTAAGAAGAACATTTAAAAGTTTAATTGATTTTTTGCCATTTAGATTTGGTCGAATGTAAAAACTGCACTTTATGTTGCTTTGCAAGCATCTTAGACAGAAAATTTGTGAAAAGGTCAGATTCTTTATCAAGAAGATTTTATCAAGAAGAATTGAATTGTAAAACTGGTACCATTGTAGTGTATGGCAATTTCTAAACATAGCAAGATGTACGTGATTTTACGATATGGAACTTCAAGTAAGCAAATACAGAAGTAAATTCTACTTAAGAATTTATTTGATATATTCATTCTCTTGTGATATCAAGCATTACGTTCACAGTTCTGCAATATATACTTGTCTCTTAAATGAGACTTTCAAGAAGTTGTCAAAATTAACGAAGAGTACATTGAATTGCCCTTCTGTTGCACTTACCTATACTACCAAGAAGGAAAAATGCCTTCGTTTCTTCTATCTTTGTAAAAAAACTTTAACAAATGTATTTTTGCGTTTCTTAACAGACTGACGCCGAGACATAATGTCATTAATCAATATCTCTGATAAATAATTTGGGCAAAACCATCAACTTATATTGCTTCTATATTTATATATTAAGCCTTATATTGTTTTATCCTTGTACCCTTGGAAACTTTATAATTTGTTTTTCATGATTCGATGTCCATTTTTGAGTTTTGAATTGTTGATAATGATATAAGGTTGAATATAGTTGCTTACCAATACCAGTTTTAGAAAGCTTAAAAGAAATTGTGTTCATAATGGGAGTAGAATCCGGTCACCTAATTTCAAGAGGGGTCTTCCCTTAACTTCTGGTGATTAGCCTTCAAACGTGCCAGCAATTTCGTGCAGGTTAGTCACCTCCAAACTCGTAGAAAGCACGCCGATTCGTGCGGCCTAGAAATCTGCAAAGTGAACTCCTTCAGGTCAACAGCTTGAGGTTTGAACTACTAGCCTAGCGGTTCGGCTGGTTCGGTTTGGTATTTCCGTAATCCTATCTGATCGTTGAGGCACTTGTATTTCTTCACATTCTTTGGCAACAGCTCTCGTTTTTCCCCTTCTCTAAAACAATCCTCAACACTTTTCTTTGTCCATGATTGTACCCAGTTCTTGCTGGGTCCCTCTCTTCTTCTCGTACATTAGACTTCTCCATTCATTATGGTGTTTGATCAAAACATTTTCCCTCTGCATATGTGGCCAAATCATGTTGTTCTCTTTTTCTTGCTGTTTCTAGTGTCCTCTTCCCTATTAGCCTTTCAACTTCATTCATTCATTGGTGTGGTGATCCTTGCAGGAATTATTGAGCATTCTTTGATAGCATCTCATTTCAAACGCTGATAATCTGTATTTGATACTAGTTATGAATGTTTAGGTCTCGCATCCAGACAAGACTATTGATGCTAGTAAGGAATACGTAAGATTTTGCTTGATTCTCATTTGTTATATCTGCTCCATATCTTATTCAATTTACCCAACTGTGCAGTGGACCTTCGCGAAATGTGTACCAATCATCATTGTTCATCTTTAAAAGATCTTTATCTTATCCACTGGATTATTGTTGTTTAAACAGCATTTACTATTGTAAGTATTGAAATATTTATTGGTTTCATCACACTTTCCTGTGTTTTGTATAGAACTTTCTTAGCAATCGGATCCAGGTAGATGCATTGTAATTAAACCTTGGATCTTCATTACAATGATCTCTATTTCTTATATGTTTTCTCCACTTGCAGGAATATTATATGTAAAAGTACTAACATGCTTTTGTAGTAATCGGTTTTCTTTCTTTACTCTGAGAAATGTCGAAGGACAATTTCTTTCAAAAATATTTGAAAAGGTGATCTGATTCAATAATGATAAAAACCATCATGATTACCACCTTCGTTATTAATCAACGTAGGCAATATAATGCTATTAATGATCAAACCCTCTTCCTTAAGATCAGAACACTTTTCTGTGAGTATCCTAATGTCTTTTTCAAGGTCTTGAACAGAGGTTTACCATTGTTTATAAGATTTTGCATCATAATTCCAATCGATGCTGTCTTTGGCCTAAGGTTTTGTCTTCTCGCAAGTTCACAGATTTGTTCAGTGCCATTCTAACTAGTGTGTCTTTGGGCTGCCGTAACAGGTGCTCAAACCATGACACGATTCTCTTAATAATTTTAGTCAGTATCAAAATAAAAACAATCCCAGAAGAATCCAAAGAAAAAGTTAATTGAATTTTAATAAGAGGGTTATCTGGGAACTTATATTCTCACCTTGTCACAAACATTGAACATATAAAATTGAAAAAATTTACCAATGCAACACAAAAAAAGAATTTTCAGGAAATTACATTTGACCTAATTAACTTACCAAACTCCGGATTGTGGGGCACAATCCCTCGCAATGCCATATTAGGAGAAATTTTCCTTAATTGGAGTGGAGACGACCCAGGGTTCAATAGGGCCGTTTTCGATGTCTGTGTCATGACTGGAATGGGAATATCGGATTTTTTGTTGTCTGGTGTATAAAAGGTAAGTCCTTCTTGGTTTCGCCAATCTTTGTTTGGGGTAGGAATATCGCTTTTCCTTTCTGAAAACAAAACACGGGATATTAATGATTGAATTCTGGCTTACTTGGATCAGCTGTAACAAATTTATGTTTATTTTGCGATCAGTTTATGCAGGGCGATAAATTGTGATGTAGGGATTTAGTCGTAAGAAATATCCAATCAAGCCTTATATCGCACTCTTAAGAATGTTATTGCATTCATGCATGACTGTTACGAAGAGTCATCCCTATTTAAAAGTGGGATCCAGGTCCCGACTCTTACCCTTGATACGTTGCTATCTGGCAGCACCTTATTACATTTAAGCATTCAGCAATGGATGCGTCTGTCTATTTCTCATTGTTTGCTGCAGCTATGACATCATTCTACATAGCAAGAAATAATGTCACAAAATAGATTTACAAGTCCGTATTTTTTCTTTCTTTTATCTTCCTTATCTTTTGTTTTCTTTCTTTTATTTTGCATACAAGGATAGCTATCTGCTCTGTATCGAACCACAGTCTTAAAGCTATCGATCAGACGCCTTTCTAACAGGCTACTACGTATGCCTTTGGCACATACAACTAGATTGCTCGAGGCATTGGCATATTTATTGCTGCATTAGAAGTCTGTTCCTTACTCTTGAATGAAACACATTTTGTTATCTCGTTCAAATGTTGAGCAATTTACTTAACTTAGCAATTTGCACTTTCTTGTTAAACAATACTCATGAATAGATAATTAATCCTAGATTAATTGATACCTTGACATTTTCCAATACAATCTAATAGCAGGTAATTAAGACATTAAAAGGCAAACTACAATCGTATATGAATACTTTTAAAGCAATGAATGCAATAATTTCTTGCAATAAGTATTTTTTTATTTTGTTTAAAGGCAAGAAATTTATTTCACTTACCCCATGACGTTGTTTGATTAATCCTTTGCCCAGGAACAAAATATCCTTGCGGGTTCCCTACCGGCTGCGACGATGAAAATCCAGGGACAGTTTCTCGACCGGTTACTTCCGAGACAGCAGCAGCCTTTAATGGCTGAAAAGGCACTGGTTGGGCAACAGGTACAGGCATCGTCCTTGGCACAGCCCCAGCACTCTCCATTGAATCAGGGTTTGGATTTGCCAACGGTTGTTGACCATAGAGCATCGGCTCTGGTCGTGGCATTGAACTTCTGGCATTGGCATCTAGTAATTCGGTGTAGTTCTGAACATCAGGAGCGGATGCTATACCATACGGGGTGCCACCCGGAACAATGGGTGCTAGATTACTTTGGACAGTATCAGATAATTGACTTCCTGGTAAGAAAGTACTATTTTGTAGTGGAAAAATGGGAGCTGACCTTTTTTCCTGGATATTTTTATGTTTATTATTTCGCTGATCTACTGCATCCAATAATGCAGCTAATTCCTCATCTGGACTAATGTCCCTATCTTTTCGAGTCTCTTTTGTCTTCGTTTCATGTTTTATTTCAGGTGTATTGAAGACTAAACTAAGAAGAGGGTCCACAGAATCCTTTGTTTCTCTCTTCCTTCTCTTTGCTAGGACCAGGATGAAACAAAATGGAAAGATGAAGGAGGTGGTCATAGATTACAGGGAAGCATGGATCAGCCCTTCAAGGGTAATTATTATCAACTGTTATAGTTTCTCGTAATAAAGGATTTGTTAAATAGTACGTGATACTGGTATCAAGAAGTAAAGGGGATGAGGATTGCGGTGTAGCTAAAAAGATTTTTAGGTGAAGTGGATAGATCGCAATTATGATAACAACACACAAGATAGATGAGATGATAACGATAATAAATGATACATGCGAGGCGGACGATATAACAAAATGGAACATGGAGGGTAGAAAACAAAAAAAAATTGAACAAGGAAGACAAAAAATGAAATGGCTTTACAATTAACAAAAATATAGCAACATTTAGTGCAGTATAGAATACACATTTGATGATCGTGATCTTCGTCGATGAAGAGATATATGACAAAGTAATAGAATATTGGTTAAAAAATAGAAAGAAACTTGAGGATTGAACTTTTACCATAAATATAACAAATGAAAAGCAGTCATACGTTGTATGAATGGCTCTGCAAAAATGGATGTAAAAATTGGATTACCATAAATGAATATATAAGAGTGGATGTACAAAGATAGATATACAAGTATAGTAAGCCAAGATAAATGTACAGGAATAAGAGCAAAGGCAAAGATGTTCAAAGATAAATAACCAAGTTATTAACAAAACTGCGCAGATAAATGTGTACAGATGAATATACAAAGATGAATATACAGAGATGAATGTACAAGTTTAGTAAACCGAGATGAATAAAGAACAAAAATAAAAGCATGGATGTTCAAAGATAACTAATCAAGATGTGACTGAAATTGCAAAGATGTACGTGTAAAGGTGGAAGTGGAAAGATAAATAAACAAAAATGAATATACAAAGATGGACATACAAAGACAAATCAACAGAGACGAATATACAAAGATGGTTGTGTGATATTGATAACACAGCAGAAAATAGAAAGAATGTTTCCTTACCTTTACAAATAGTCAGGGAATTTAATAACAAAAGAAAAAGTATTTTCCCTATCCAGTGCATGCTACCTGACCATGAATTTCTATGAAAAAAGAAGTATTGATTGTCCGTTGACATCAGATTGCTAATAAGAATGCGTATAAAAGATTTTAAAAAATAACTGTATTTGTTACGATCAAGGCCGTCGGGAACGCTGCATTGCAGGGGCGTGAAATGTTTCAAATTTTTCGACAAAGGGCGTGGTCATTGGGCGTGGTCATTAGAACATGCCATGCCCGAGAAGTGTGTTTATTCATTGGTTCTCTTAACTCTTTTCTACGCCATGCTTTGCTTGTTTTCATCAAAAAGATCTGTTGCTTAGATACAAGCTTGTAAAATAAAGGCAAATTGTAAACAGTCTGTGAATTTCCACACAATTTATTTCTGTAAATATCAAGCTCTTCCTTTCAAAAGGGCTATCTTTCAGTTTGCAGAATTCCATATAACGACCTTCCTTTAATAAAGCCTGGTGCTATAAGGTTGCCTGCGGTCGCTTTCTGCCATTTTGTCATACTCCATCGTCCCGACATCGCAGGCAATTACTTTTTAATGGAAACGTTTTCTTACGGTGCTGTAGGCAGGTGTGTCAAGTACCGCTAGACAACCGAGAGACTACCGTAAGCTCCGGGAAAAGTTCAACTTTTCACTGGCTATTACAGCAGTCTAAAGGTACTTCAAACACGTGCCTGGGGAACCGCAACAAAGCGTTTCCATTAGAAAATAATTGCCTGCGATGTCGGGACGACAGAAGATGGCAGATGGCAGATGGCAGAAAGCAACCCCAAGCAACTTTACCGCACCTAAGAATATATGGGAAACCAGGCTTAACGGCCTTTCCCATTTATCAATTTTAGCTGTTACTAGAGTATTTGAGGATAGATCTATGGTCTGTGAATCATTCGTAGAAAGCGCAGACTAATTACCAGTAGAAATTGTCAAAATTTACCAATTTGCCAAAAAAATGCAGGTGTAAGGTTTCATTTGCCGACAGATGCTTTTTTCAGGGGGATGTAACATCCCCTACACGCCCGTCGCGATGGCCCAGGTTACGGTAATTGCCTAAAAGGAAACATATAATGTTTGGGTTGCCCCACTGTTGTGTTTTTCTATTTCATGAAATACCTAAATATAGCAAAGGCAGAATTGCTTTGATTTCCTGGGTGTTATCTCTCTTGTCCTCTTTCTCACATTTCAACCGTTTCCTTAACAAACTCCATACTTTACCAGCAACCCAATGCAGAGAGAAGAAATATGTGAGCCAGTGTTTCCTGTTTGGATTATTCCTTTTGACATATCGCGTCAATATCACATTAAATCTCAACTTGACACATTACATGGCTACCAGATCATCATAACTAAAAACTAGATAAAACAATTTACCGAATTTCAACGAATTCGTCTGAAAATCGTCCATCTTGACGTGAAACTTTAGTAACAAATTTACCGTTTGTCGTCTATTAGTGTTTCTTCTCTAATGCGCTCTACGTGTTTTGACGTATTGAGCACTGTTCAACGATAGTGTACTATTGTTCGTAATAAACATATATATA
>JANTCA010000850.1:0-12405 GCA_024741275.1 Chironex yamaguchii
TAGTAGTAGTAGTAGTAGTAGTAGTAGTAGTAGTAGTAGCAGCAGCAGTAGTAGTAGTAGTAGTAGTAGTAGTAGTAAAATTGTACAATAACTCAAAAGAGATCTATTCTACGTACTAGATACGCCCGCGTAAATCCAGGTTCCCCCTGCTACTGACCTTCCTATATTACACTGCCTCTTTTAATAATAGGTCTGGGCAAGTCCAAAGGTACCTGCTCTTTTAAAGAACTCCTAGTACTTCCCCGAAAACCAAACCATCGACTAGATCGCCGTCTTCCCTCCTTTGTAATAGTTTCTCCGCTAAGTGTATACGCGGTCTGTATCATTGATGTTTCATTTTCTGTTATTATGTTACTTGGTCGACCTCGATTGCTTAATAAGTTGCCTTCTGATCGACTCAGTGTATTTAGTGGAGACTTACCTGTGTCCTCCATGTCTAGGTTATTCTGCAGTGACTTGAGTTCCGTTCGACGTTGGCTAAATCGTATGGAGCGTCTATTTTGCACAGCAATGCTTGTCTCTGAGTTTTGAATCGGTAGATGCTTGTGCCTCATCTTACCGACTATCGTAAGCGAACGAATGACACAACAGATGGTTATTATCATATAATAAAAGTAATAAGCTGATAACAGTTTCCCTGTAGACACCATAAGTGTTGCAGAGGCTATGCCAAATCCAAGGGAACTCATAAATCCTTGACATGAAGTGTCCATAGTAAATAGGTCCCTTGTCTACCTATTAGAGAGGTCGATTATTCATTCCCATTTATTTTATCGTGTGTATGCGAACTCGTCTTTGTTTGAAGTTGTCTCGACTTGGGTAACTACGTCCTAGTAAAATGGAGCCCTAGCCAATTTTCCTTTTGATGCATTGTCGCATCAGATGAAACATACGTCCTAACTTTTGATGTCGCGTTACAGAATGTTCAGGCCTGTCCAAGTGAAGTAAAGTCTTCAGCCATTTATCTCTGGGTTATAATAATATATTCCGTGTTCTAACAGAGTCTTCGTGAGTAGAATTTGCACATGCTAGTCAATTCAGCAGCATATACACTTGTATCAATGAGCTTCTGGATTGAATATTTGGTCACTAACCATCAAAACCTCACTGAGTCCTTTACTATCAACAACACTAATTGATTTCAAGACGATTACCAGCAGATATTTAGACAACCATTATTGAATCATGTATTCCTTTTACCTGTCGTTAATCCCATATTGTTTCCAGAGTTGTTCAAAACTCTAACTTTGTAAATAATTATGAGCTTGGAGCTGGTTGAGTTTAGAGTACTTGTTTTAACTAATATGCCTGCACAAATGAGACGGAACTTCACGAAAACGTTATTTCCTTCGATCTGCTTCAATTATTGGAGTTCCTTATCGAGTGCGCTCTGATGATTGTCAAATCAGTGAAAAGTTGACGAAGTTGATCAGCAGCAAAGTCTTGACAATGTAGAATATAAGAGCTTGAAAATATCAACAGTGTAGAATTTCTTCGTATTGACGTTTGGACTATGTGATATTTAAACTAAAGGAGCAGGCCGAGTAACGACCCTTGCTTATTTTCTTCGCACTTCGTTGTTTTGGCTCTCAAATCACAAAAACAACTTTCCACGATTTTCGTTGCAAACAACTGATAAGACAATGACTAATAGCCTGCTTTGAAAATACCTTAGCCTCTACATGTTTTTTGCTTTGTCCCAAAGAGCTCGTTTTATCAACGCTTTATTTTGTCGGCACGGTTATTATTTTGGCCTAGAGGTTCTTTTTAGGTTGTTAATTAGCTGTCACCAAGGGATACAATAGCATGGAAAGAATGAAATAGAAGTGAAGTTGTCGTAGAAACTCAAACTTGAAAATTATCTTCGTATTCGGTATGAAGATGAAATAAGGCATGGATCCCTCCTAAAAGTACACTATGTGGCTAAATAGAGACTGCCCGTATTTTCAATGCCTAACATTTAAGAGATTCATGATTGGACTGAAAGTAATCGAGCGTGACCTTTAAGACTGAAGTTAAGGTTAATTATACCGAATTGTGGCTGCCAAAGCTCTTTAAGTATTGTTGTACTGATTTAACATTTCCTTGCGGATTTTTGGCGTCAAAACTAAAAGGAAGTTCAATATAAATGTATTTGTCGAACTGGACTTAATGATCTTAAGAGTATTACTGTATAGTGTACCAAAGGTTACTTTTCCATGTACAAATTATATGCTATGCACAGTCAGAATCGATATCAAAAAGCATATTTGACATATATTAGGTTCTTGTGGACGGAGAGGCATTTATAAAGAAAGGCAGCTCTATGTTGACGTTTTAGTTTTCGTATTGTTAAATTTCATGTTGACGATTAGCAGTGCAAGGGTAATTTTTTTAAAATAGTGTTCTCAGGGGAGACAGAGTACTGGAACATTTTGCTTCGTGTTTTTTGACTATTTTTGCTTCGCTTATTATGAGCCGTGTATTTTTTTAAAGCTCTGATGTTTAGTGTTTGTCATGTGTATGATGTTTCAAGCTTTCAAATGCCTCCTCAGAAAACAGCTTTAAGTAAAGGAGCATAAAATATCGCCGTTCAACGAAATTTTAAAGTTTTTTGCAAACAGTTAGCTTTTTAATTAAATAGCTTTCGTTTTAAGTTTTTACTAAAATGTTGCTTAGTTATTACTAGTAAACAATAATTTCCATGCACATTCCGGTTGTGAATTTCTGGCTTTTTCACCTTAATCGAAAGTTTACTAAGAGCTTTTGAGTATTAAAAGTCTCATCCAAGAAATTGTGTGTGTCACAAAGAAGGCGTGGGGACTGGTCGGAGTAAATGAAGATTCGCTTTAGGTCGAACCTGTGTTACACATTACGATGCTGGGTACAGTCATTAAGGGTCTACAGTTTACAAAAGTATAGACAAAAGTGCGTGGTATGTTTTTGCGGCGAATACTTCGTACTGAATATAGGATGGAAACTACCTTAAACCGGAAAACCTTGAACGCTTCATTGTTACCGACAAGAGTTCAAACTTTTTCGACCTCATGCTTCCAACAGTTCTTAATGTAGTGCAAAATTCGTCTAGTGATAGCAGATTTGATGGAATACCATAGACAAACACAGAATCTGATTGAGAGATTTACGGCGATGCTACACTCTTCACGTAGGCTATTTTGTCTTAAGGCAGTCAGCCGTATTAAGCGCTCATACAAATTTCTAACTCATCGAAATATCATATCTTGTTTTTGATGTTTTCTTTGATAATAATGTTTCACCCAAATTTGGTACACTGAGACTTGCTCCAGCAATCCTCATGCTAGGTATTTGTAACCGAGTACGATTTTTACATGCGAAATATGGAATCATTGCTACCCACTATTTTGTAGGCCAATACAATATTTTAATACAGATGTTTGCTTCTTATCGTGGAACATTTTTTAAAAGGAAAGGCCATGCAAAGACATTAAATGTTTGAAATTGTGTCATGCCAGTTTCCAACTTGCCAGATAAAGGCTGGTTTTACGGGATTTAATGAACTTCTTATGTCGAAACTAAACTTTGTCTGAAGGGGCATACTCTCCAAAAGTTCCACTACCCTCTTCCCAGAAAATTTTGGCTAGCTGCCGGCTCCCTTATACCCTTTCGTCCATAATATTTGCACTGATACGTCCACTGGTTACTTGCAGGTGTCACTTATAACTGTTCTTGTAAGTTATTTTCGATACCATTAAGTAACTTTTGTTACAAACATTGTAAAATTTAGAAATCAGTGAATATTGAAGGGTTTGTAGTATGAGTCATCAAAAGCATGGACAAAAGCCGTGTTTAGATTTATTTAGCTGTACATTTGTTGGCTTTACAATGTCTATCTTTACTTGTGGGAGTTCCCCGCAATATGTGCGGCTTTAGACAACGTTCAGTGCTTTCAATTGTTAAAGATATCAGAGATGTGTAATTCATTTTGTTGTATATGGTTTTAACTTTTACAACTCTTGTAGCTGTCGACTGCCCCATTCCTAAAAATGACAAAATGATATGTATCACCTAAAGATCTACTAGACGTCCAGAAAACAGGCAACAAAGTTGCTGGAAGCTTGTATGGGGGGTAATTTACCCTTGGTTTATTGCAGTTGGGTTTAAGGGTTGAATGCAAAATCCTATCTGAGGGGTAACAAATAGGAAAGTACTCTAGTTAAAGCATCATGGTTTATTAGTCTAGTCTGAGTTGTAATCCTCTTGGAAATAACTCACAAAAAAGTACTGCTAGTATGTAACGAGTAGAATTTAGAACTTAACTGGCCTATTAAAGAACAGAACGATCCATACCGAATTTCGGACCTGCTAGGCCTTAGTAATGGCACAGTCCCAACATATAAAGAATTAAGGTGTCATAACTTGTAAAAGCTTGTGGCCAACTTTTCGAAAAATGGTCTTTCCCTCATCAGGCTATTTGGTATCGATGATTGGCGATTCATGATATCTGTTGAAATCTGGGATTGCTCACAATTTTCCTTGCAGTCTTTGACTTAGCTTATTCCTTGTAACCTTTGTACCTGTGACTGATGGAGTATACATTGATACCTTATTTTGTACTGAAATTTACGTCGCGCTGAAAAGGGCGACGAAAGGTTATATTTCGATAATAAATAAATGCGTCGTTTTCTTGTCAAAAGCTGAAACTGTAACATACTGCCATAGTAACCTAACCATCGGAAAGCATGGAGATGGCGGAGAGACGTCCAGTCCAGGGTTAAGTATCCAAGTGATTTAGGATATTAATATGAAAGTGTTGTCACCTTTGACCCTATCGCAAAACTCAATTTTCACCTTTTCCATTGTTACGGCATGTTTTCGGTGGCAATGACTTGTGTGTTTGTCTATTAGCAACACGACGTAAATTTTTTACGGCTTTTAATTCATTTTCACACAAGATAAGGCAAACGACAAGGAAAAAACGATTAGTGTTTGGCAGTGACCCGGATCAGTCTCCGGTTCCGCGAATTTTTTCGTGTATCCTTATTTTTCTGATATTGGCACGTTTCCGCGTTTTGAACAGTATGTATGGTACCGTCTGGGCACGGGATTCGTTAGTGGGTGGATTGCCGTAATCCCTAGGGGTTTTCTTTTTGTGAGTAACCTTATGGCTGTGGCGGAGGTTTGCGCTCTTCAAGGGGTTCTAGTTTTAATTTTTTTTGACAAGCCATGCCTCCTTATAGAAAGCTGAAGCCAACGTTTCAGGTCTACATTGACAGATAAAAGCTGAACGAATCTTGGTTGATACGAATGGTTGTAAACCACAAGAAAATAGAAATAATTCATTTGACGGTGTTATATTTTCTTTTCCGTAAGAACGCAACCTCAATTCAACTTTTGCAACATGTGGCTCCCCTGTTTTTAATTCGTAACAAGGAAATGTTACTGAAAACGTGACTTGCGGCCGTTTTTAAAATGTTTTTCGCGACAAACAGCATGAATCGTAGTTAAGAGTACATTGTACTAACGAGATCTCAAAGTAACGGATACTGTGATATCAAATTTTAATGAGACAGGTTGAAGTTGAGATACAGAAATGTAATTTCGTAAGTCTTGTTTAGCCTTGTTGTTTTCTCAGTATCGTTGCTAGCAGTTTCTTCCTTTACATTTTATAGTCCTTTTGGGCATGCTTTAAAAGTATGTTGTTTATGTGTTAAATAGATAGCTGGTGCTTTTGTGAGATTTAAATATAAACAAAGGATGAACAATTCTAGAGCATTTTTGTACAGGAAAGTGAACCAGCCATAGCTTTCAACCTTCAGAATCTTATCTATTAAGCTGTTGGTTGATTGTGAAATATTTACTGAACATGTAGTAAATTAAGCCGTGAAAACCTGTGGGGAGGATAATTATCCCTTACGTTGTTCATGAGGCTATTTTGGGTAACTGCTACACGGCCATGCTGCCATTACTGCTTAAATTTTTCGAGTGTCACTGTAGTCCTGATGATGACCCATTGCTTCTTGCAAACTTATCCTGAATTTGGTAAATTCTTCATTTGCATAGCCATCGGTTCCGAGAATTTTTCCGACTTTCGGTGGTTGCTGGCGCGGCAGCTTCCCAGTACGTATATAGCCTGCAATGTGAACCATAACTTTATCCAATTTATGCTTAATTTTTTCATTTTATTTCTGTAAATTTTCGTGTCCAAATCTCTTCTTTACATCGCATTTTTGTTTGTGTTATTCTAGTAATATCTTTTTTTATTTGCCAGGGATATTGGAATTCCGTCTGCATCCGGGGCTGTTTATCCGATATTGCAGAGGCCGAAGAATGCGTTCAGACAGAGGAACAGTCTGATGGCCTCAAAAATGAAAAGAAGGAACCTGTCACGCCGATTAACCCGTACAAAGTTGATATTTTCAGCTTTTACAACCGAAGTAGATCTATAAACTTAAGCTTGGAATCCGAAGAAGATCTTGACATCGAGATAATTAGCAAAGCAGATGGAAACGTTAACGTCTGACAACACCCACAAGCACAAATTTAATATTTCAACTTATGCCACCTTACCATTGATCATAATTTGGCAGGTTTTAAATGGTTATTATGAACCTTGACTCGGCATAGTTGTTTTGAAAATTTTTCTATCCGTTCATATCACCGTAACCGTCAGACTTGAGTTGGCTAGTGATGTTCACTAACTACATGTTTTTGGAATTTCATTGATTTTTCATTTTAAAATTATGATGCCTTTGCAATTCTCATAAGTTTCAACCTTAAACGTTAAGCGTAAAATGTTTCGGGATTCTTTTAACGATGTACTGACATCGTTTCGACGTTTCTTCGAAGTGTTCGTTAGTGTGTGGATCGTGTTTGTCAAGGGCGTGTTTGTGTTGGCCCGATGTTCTTCAATGTTGCTTCGATGTTTTTTTTGACATTTTTCGTTGAGTTAATAGACTTGTCTTTATAATGTAGTTATTCTACAGTGTGTTATCGTTGATTACAGCAACCATTGAACTAGTTCTCTTTGCCTGGTTTTGTGCAAGAAACTCGGGCGTTTAAAGGAAGGGCTACTGCCTTGTAGTGTAACAAGTATGATTGTTTGAAGTATGATCGAAGTATGATTGAAGCTACAGACGTAGAATGTATGATGTTAAAATGTGATACGTTTGTTGAGATCTGAGGTCCATTTACTGTCCAGGTAATTGTCCGAGGTCTGGTCTTATCTGGATGACAAAGTGTCGAGAACATGACATATCTGCGTTAAAAGACTTTACCGTAAAAATTGTATTTTATTGGCGTAATCTTTTACACACTAGCATAGACGAGACCAGTGTGTTTCCCTAATTGGGTGCTAATGGTCTTTGCTTTCTCCCCGATCCTGGATCAGTGCATCATTGAGACTCAAGAAACCAAACTTATCCATTCTCTATGTTTAATGCCCAAAACTCTTATTCGGATCAAAGGGGAGTAGGGCCTCGTTTGCCAGACGAGCCACACTGTCAGCCTGTATGGATTATCAGGCTACCAATGCATATCACGAGTCCTTATGAGTATACTCCTTAGATTTCGTTGTCCATTCTACTGGCATGTTTTTACACTATCTAACTTGGATAATATATTACAATAATGCTTTATTAAGAGTAATTATGCAAAACATGGATTACTGAGTTAAATCATGACGCAGTTGCGTTTAATTTTAAACATAGCTAATGAATGGCTTGTTGTATCAAAGTATTCAGTTTCATAGATTCACGTGACAGGCATGCCTTTTTTTCAATTGGCCCACTGAATTCAATAGCACAGAACTAGTAATTTTAATCACCGAGGCTTGGAACTCAGATCTCACGCTTGCAAATGTTACCATTTCCCTACTGAGCTTAACAGCTGAATTCGATATATTATAAGTGACCATACATAATGAGGCAGTATTCATACCACGATTTTTACGACAATTTTCTATATATTTAAACGTGCTAACAATTAAGTGCCTTCCGAGTAACAGCTTGGTTTCCACACTTGGCAGTTTGCGCGATTTTAGTGCAATAAAACTTTTGACAGAAGTTTGTATAGATAGTGCAAAGTGAGGTGGTTTAAAAACGAGTATAAAGAAGCCTGTATTTCCAGTATATAATAGATGTAAAGTATCTCTGAGGAGTTTCTGCCGGCCCATATTTTGGGGCATAATTTGGTGTATGGCAGCTCAGTTGGCAAGTAGAAATTCAGCAAACATGTGACATAGCTTGAAATCCAAGGACAACACTGCTTTATTGACTGGTTTAGGAATGGGTAAAGAATATTGAAATGAGGAATATTTTTTAAAGCCAGAGGTATTTTTGTAACTCACGTCAGCAGTTTGCATGTATAGTTCATTAAGAATACAAATATTGTGCACATACGCTATTTCGTGTAATTTTATTCTAGTTTGTAATATATTCTGTCCTATTGATAATTTCCTTGAACTCGTTATATAATTTTTATTGGTCGTTGATTTTGCGATGTTTGGATTTGTCTGTTATATGCGTGAATCATTTCCCACAATGCACCACCCCTAAGCTAAGTGTCGAACTGTTGTTTTACGTTTTCTTTTACTGTGTTCCAATCTCACCACCACAATATTACTGCGAACTATTTCCTTTCTTGTTAGATATCACGCAACTATGGTAAATTGTTGTTTGATTGTCAAACGAAGAACAGGGAGCTGTGACCATCAAAGCATTGGCTGTGACACGTATATGTGCATCCCGTCGACAGTGTGTTTCTTGCTGTTGATGTACTGTTCACAGATCAAACATTCATTTATTGACCTTAAGCATAAAGTCAACAGTTAGTAGAATGTGCTAACGCCCGCTGAGATCATAAATGAAACAGTGCAGTGGGGCAGAACCCATACAAATGGCAAAAATGCAAATTCAACTGTTTTGTTTGTCAAGTAAGGGTCAACGAGTACATTAAGTTAGAAATGATTTGATTTCACCGTCCTGCTAAACATTTGAGTTGAATTTGCAATGCAAGCGGTGCTTTTAGTTTGCCACTTATTCTACAAAATGCAATGCAAGGTCCCCTTTTGTGTCTTATTGGCTCTATTACGAAACCGGATTACAGCAAAAGCCTAACCCCGTTCTTCCAATTGATCGGTCCTTAGCATGCAAATACCTTCGCCACTCCACCTCTCGACCTTTTAGGAGAACTGTTGGTGTGTCATATATGCCTATAAACGAGTAATTCGGATCTTCAAGGCCCAAATAGTGCCCAATCTAAGCGTACGGTCCAGCAATTAACGATTAGGGCGATTCTTTCGACAATTTTTTTCGAGCAGTTTTTATCAATGAGAGTAATTGACGTTTTTTCTGAGACCTTAGCGGCAGTGGTCGATTACTACAACTCAAACAACCTAAGTGGAACGGGAGGGGAAAATTATTGGACCAGACAAACATTATTGGTATTATAGGTTTGAAAGGGTTGCTTCTTGGTAAGTTACTACAGAGCGATGAACTTTAAAGCTGTTTTCGTCCTTCTACCCTACCACATAGCCCAGAAGCAAGATACTAGACAAAAAACTAACAAGATCGGTTGATTTTCTTCATTTTAGACTTTAGATCGACAATTCAAGAAAAGGAGCCACCCCTGAAAAGCACAAGCCTGGACTGCTATCCATGCCCTCCATGTCAGCTGGAGGCAACACTTTGAACGGTAATCTACCCACGTTTTCGGAGGCGATACGCTGTCGAATTGCTACTCGAATAGACCACTACATCCGAGCGAGCAGCCTGTTAGCAGCACTATGAAACCCAACGCATCCCATGATGAAATATGACAGAATGTCAGCAGCCGAGCTCACAATCAGAGGCTGCGCTAGCCGCCATAAGCTGGGGGGATTAGGCGTGGGAAAATTCTAAGACAAAAATTGCCCAAAAGTAATGCTCTTTTCGGAATATCAAAACCCTGTATTGTGGAAATGTGTTGTTTTCCTTGACGTGGCACATTTTTGACTTACAATCACTTTGCAACACTTGAAATTAACAGGGTTTAACTGGGATGAGTAACATACCCATAGTATCCTGTCTACAAGTGATCACTTGAAATATTCCAACTGCCTGGTTTTACATTCACTCAAGTAAATTGGATCAAGCAAACATTCACTATCACAATTTCTAATCTTCTGCTTATTGCTTTGTATTTAGTGGCAAGTCAAATATTATTCCTTTGTGAACAAATCCGCCGATACGTACACCTCATTGTTAGAAAAAAAGTATATCGCATGTTGTGAGCAGTAGTTTACTATGGCCGTACTTCTTCTGAATGATCAATGAATTTGATCAAAATAAAGTTGTTTAGCAGAGCTTTCAAAGTTAGCTTTGTGGACTAAATGCAATATGCTACAAGATGTTGATACTTTTCCATATCCGCAAGAATATGGATATTCTTCCATATTCGGAGGCTTGATGTTGAGTTTTGAAATCGTAAGTTTATTCAAATAAGGACATCCCCATGAGAATAAATGTACATGAGATCTGTGCTGTGACAACACATCGAAGCCATATCGAGTGGGTTGTTACACTTTCACCAAATAGATGAGACATCCTTAATATCTAATGACAGTCACCCTCTAAGTCACCTTTTATCTACAAAAAGTCTCTAAACACGAGCATTGAAGTATTGCTTGTTAATAAGTACGTCTTAGGTAGGACACATCAAGGAAGGATACCAGGCCCCTTAAAATATTTCTACATGGGAGTTGACGGTAGGATAGGTCTACAAGACAAGCTCAGGAACGTTGCAAGTTCTGTTACCATTCATTACAATTGCCACTCTAAAAGACGAAGAAACTAAGTGTCCCACTCATGGCCAAAAAGTGGCATTAACCCATGTTTTGCATTTAGTTTTTGTTATTTGCCTAACCGATACAACACAGATTATTAAGAAGTGAAAACGACCATTGTTTCTTCCATAGTGTTACTGCGTTTTTGCATAAATAGGTAAGGTGATATCGCCCATTAAGGGTAATTACTTAAAAGAGCATATTTCTTTACTTAACAATTGCATTGTTAGTTGATTGCCCAATGTGGAATATGGACGACTTTATTTATATGATCTGTCTACACTACAAAGCACATTGCATTGATATCCTTCTATACAATCAATGTTGTTTGCCAAAGAAATGGCAAATCAAAAATCCTTCTGCTCAAAATGGCCTTTGTTTTGAACACGTGGTAAAGTGTTAACGACACATTTAAACCTTCGTTTTATCACGTGAAAAGTGTGGAAGAAAAAATTTTTTTTCAAACTCAGCAGCAACAACAACGCGGGCACACGGCGCTAAAGGACCCACTACGTTGGGCAAAATATCAGAATTGTTTAAGTCCATTTTTTAAGACATATATGCCGATGCCTGGAACTATTTAAACTTTTTGTTGTTCTCTTAACATCATACTCACACACTATGTATTGAAAGTGGACTGTTCGCTACCTTTGCAATTTCTGAAGGTAATTTTTTAAAGAATAGAGTCGATTTACGGACTTCAAAGGGGCATCGGGATGGCGGATGCTGTATTTGCAAGACTAAACCTTTGCTTATGTTTGGGGTAGGAACTTGCAAGTATTGTACGTGTTTCATAACAGAAATGTACAGGACTTTAAGGTGATGCCATTATTGGAATAAACCACAAAATAAGGTAACTGCAGGACCGAGTTGTCACTAAATTAACAAGAGGAAGCGTGGAGTAAGAGCAGTAGTAGTTTTTGTTTTCGACAAGCGTCAACTGTGCAGGATACACTCGACAGCTGACTCCCATCGGCTAAGTCTTTCTAGGGCAACTTGTTTTGGTTTTGTTTGCTGCAAGTGTTGCAACATCTGGTGATGTTTATACTACTTCTTATCGTAGTAAGCAGTAATGTCTCAATAGCTTCACCTCATTTCCAGTAGTCACTCTCTACTACACTAGTTGATCTGATTATTACTGGGATTACCACTGCATTTTCACAGGGTCTTCAGTAGAAGTAGTGTAAACTCAATTGATGACATTAAAAATACAATTGCATGTCCTACTTAACAGGTAACGCGAAATTGAATAATTGAACCTTTGGCATTGGAAAAAAGAGAAAAACCTAAGAAACACCATAGTTGTACGAATTACAATTACGTTAAATTTCATTAGTTCTTATTTTTTAAACAAAGTACGTAGTCAGTAGTTGTTATGGCAATGTTCATAATTTAAATTTTTTAAATACGTTACTACAGGTCCCTTTTATTTTATTGATAGCAGCTTTACTTAAAGCTGACTGAATTACCCCGTTAAAATATATTATCATTATTATTATTATTATTATTATTATTATTATTATTATTATTATTATTATTATTATTATTAAGAATTTGAAAATCAAATTTTATTGAATGCTTTTACTTCATGGTGTTCCTGGTGTCGTATGACTATACGAGTTGAT
>JANTCA010000851.1:0-17152 GCA_024741275.1 Chironex yamaguchii
TACATGTTTCGTATAAATAGGTTGCCATATACATATACTTTCCTTTCTGACGTTTCATACTCTGAGGAGTGTCAGACCAAAAAGGCTTTTAAGTATGATTTCAGCACAATATTGCAAATTTTCAAGGCGATTTTCAAGTTTTGTACAACAAAAGGTTTGTTTAAGTAAAAATTTCTCCATATAATGTTGGTATTAGTCTGATTCTTTTAGGGTACTGATGAACTACCTTGTGCTCTGATTCGGCCTCATTTTCATCATCGCTTGATTCAATTTCACTGTCAGGACTTGTGATCTGAGTGTTCTCTTTATCAGGTGGATTGTATTTTTTGAAGAATGATGTGTTGCGTGTAATGTTATGGTCTGATCTGGTTGCAGTTATTTTTGTTCCAGCGATCTCTGTCACATAGTATGGATTGGGGTTGAATGTGCTTGTAGTCTTGTCTTTTCTCCCTTGTTTGACCAGAACAAGATCTCCTTTCCGTATGCTTTACTTTTTCGTGTGCTGGTGTTGATTGTAGTAAGCTTTTGCTTTACTTTTTGCTTCATTTTCTTGCAGCTCTTTGTGTCTGTTTATTGGTTTTGTTGTTGTGATGATGTCTGGAAGCTTTGCGTGGACTACACGATTGAATAGAAGTGTTGCTGGTGGAATTTGTGTTGTGCAATGAGGCGTTGTGCGGTAATTAAGCAGAAATAGGTGAAGTTCCTTTCTCCAGTTTTTCCCATCAATTTTTGAAGTCTGAATGAGCTTTTTCAGAGGTCGGTTAAAGGATTCGACTTCAGCATTACGTCTTGGCCAAAGGGGTGTGCTTGTCTTCATGTACTAACTGATTTCTTCTCCATTAAAAGGAGGGCCATTTTTGCATATAAATTTTACAGGTATTCCATGCTTACCAAAGATCTTGTCAAGTTTTGGTATGTGTCCACGACAGATAAAAGATATTCGCCGGACGGAACTGGTCCAAAGAAATCGGCTTTTACAGTGTGTCGAGGTGAAGGTGGTAATTCTGTAGATTGCATTGATTCCTTGCGGCTTTCTGGTCCTGTAGCTTGGCAGGCTGTACATTTTTCAATGAATTGCTTTGTATATCTGTCAATGTCTGGAACCATATCTTTTCATGAATAAGTTTGTTTTTGTCAAACCAGAATGACCTGGTTGATGGGCGAGTTTTAATGTTTTGGTGAGCAATGTTGCTGGCATCATGATGTGTGAATTCTTGAGAATGATGTTGTTTTTGACCAGTCTTGGCGAACTGTGTGTAGAATTCTTAATTCGTCTTTGTTTACTGTAGTGTCTTCAGTTTGATGCATTTCATGCCATTTGTTGCTGGAAATAAGTTTTATTGCTGATTGAAGTGTAGGATCTTTTTCAGATTCTGTCTCTATTTCGTTAATTGTCATGGCTTTCAGAATGGCTTTGACACTTAGAAAATTGACATATTCCTCAGCAATCGTATCTTGATCTGGACAGAATGTTGCTGGGTGACGTGACATATAATCAGCCGGGTTTTCAGTTCCTTTCCTGTATTTTACCGTGAAATCGTAGTTTTGGATTACGGTTTAACTGCCATTGTTCTATTCGTGCTGGTGGCTTTGATGCTGAGTTATTGAAGATAACTTCTAAGCCTTTATGGTCTGTAATGACGTCAAAGTTGTTTGCACAATATAGAAACAAATGGAGTCTTTCTACTCCCCATACTAAAGCTAATGCCTCTTTTTCGTCTGAGAATGCTTCTGTTCAACTGGTGTGAGAGATCTTGAAGTAAAGGCAATGATTTTCCGATCAGATGATCCTCGTGTTTACGTTTGTGCTAGTATTGCACTAAGTCCAACTGGGCTGGCATCACATGTTACTTCGATGTGTTTGTTGACCTCAAAGTATGCCTTGACTGGTTGTGATTGTAGAGTGTTCTTCAATGTTTCAAAAGCTTTTTGTTGATCTTCTCCCCATTCAAATTTTGAGTCTCTGCAGTGGTTCTGTGATAGATGCATAGTTTTTGATGAACTTGGAGCAGTATTGAGACATTCCCATCAAGCTTCTTACTTTGTGAACATGTTGTGGTGTTTGTATGCCTACAAAATCTTGAACAAGACTTGGATCTAGGCTCACTCCTTCTTTTTGGAACAGGAATCCATAGAATTTCAGGCGTGTTTTGTTGAAACTGCATTTTTCTTTGTTTAGGGTGATTCCCTTGTCCTCAAAGAACTGCAGCGAATGCTTTGTTGTGTTCCTCTTGAGATTTCCTCCAAATGATGACGTCATCTGACATGTTTCTGGTGTTTTTGATGTCTTGAATAGTTTGAGATATTGCATTCTGGAAGATTTCTGCAGCTGAATTTACCCCGAAACAGAGTTTCTTGTAACGTCTCAAGCCTTTATGGGTTGAAAACGTAGTGAGGTTTCTGGATTCTTCTGCCAGGGTCAGCTGATGGTACCCTTGTTTCAGGTCCAATTTCGAAAATATTGCCGCACCATTCAAGCCGGTAATAAGTTACTCTGGTGTCTTGTGCGCTCAGTTGAAGTGTTTGGAAGGAGCATGTCGACGCATATTCTGATGTCATTGGTGTTTGTCTTTGGGATTATCACCACAGGACTGACCCAATTCGTCACGCCATCCACTTGTTCAATAATGTCGTCTTTTTCAAGGTGTTCCAATTTTTTTCAGTTTTTTTTCTGATGTGGAATGGTATCTGACGTTGTCTAGTAAGTGAGTGACGTATTCTTTCGGTGTTTCGCTTTTATGCATGCAATTGATGTTGATCTTGATAAGATTCAACTTTTCAGCAGTTGTTGAGCTGAGGAGATTTCCACGTACTTGCTTTGCAACATGGAATGTCGCTAGCATGATTCCAATCATTTTGAGGTGAGTTTTGGATCCATATGCGTAAACTTGTACTTTGGACTTTTTGAGTTGGATTAGTGTCCCTGTCCTTGTGTTTATTTTGTTGAATGATGTTATAGCCATTATACTGACACTTGCTCCTGTGTCCATGAGAAAGAGAACCTTTTATCCTTTGATAATGATAGGAGTTTCCAGTTTCTGTGTTGTTTCCGTTTCACATAATCATTGGAGCTTTCGTCTGAGCTTGTGTTGGAAGCTTAAGCTTTGACTGTGTGAACCTTCTGTTCTTGTTTGTTAGCTCGTTGTTTACAGCATCGGGTGAAGTGATTGTTTGGGTTGCAGTAGTTGCACATTGTACCTTGTGCTGGGCACGGGCCATGATGATGGGGAAAATCAAATCCACACTTAGAACAGGTCTTTGTGGTGTGTTTTCTTTGTGATTTCCCTCTTGGTTGAAACTTTGATTGTCTAGGTTTTGACTGGGGCTTGTCTTTTCCATTTCGTTGGCTTGTTGCTTGCAGATTTTGTTTGACTTCCCTTTCAGCAAGAGGTCTTTCAATGTGATGTCTTCTGTTGTTAAGGTGTATTTTCGCAGCAAGGAGCTGGAGCATCCCTGTATTATTTGCTGTTTAATTTCCTGATCTAAGTGGTTTGCATGGATCTGACATGTTTGCTAATTTTCGTAATTGAATGTGATAAGCATCAAGAGTTTCTTGGGGGAGTTGCTTAACTTGTCGGAAACGGAAAATCTCAATTTCAGTGTTCTGCTTTGGAGCAAAATAGCCTGTGAGCGCAGTAACTGATCTATCAAATTCGTCATCTCGGCCAGTGTCTGGAAGCATATCAAAGATTTCTTGTAACTCGGATCCTGCTTGGTATAGGAGTAATGCTCTCTGTTGAATCCTGTTTGTTATGTTTGCTGCTTTGATAAAAGTATGAAAGCGTTTGATCCAGCTTTTCCAGCGAGTTCCTAGGTTACTTGGGTCACTGTGAGGATCGAAGCGGTGTGAGGTCTAGTTTTGCAGCCATTTTCAGGTTTCACTTCGTTTTTTAGACGTTCATTTCACGTTTCCTCTTCGCCATTTTGTTGTGTTGAGAACGTCTCAGTCAGAGACAAACAACATGCGTGTGTCACGTACTTAACCAAACTAAACCAATCATCAATTTTACAAATTGATAGTTAAACAATAGAGTCCATAGGGAGTCCATAGCAGTGCTGAAGACGACTTTTGTTTCACCAACTTCGTATGGTGCCTTTCCCTTGTGTAGAGTAATCTTTTCTTGTGAGTGTAGTTCACTGATGAAACCAGTTCTTAATAGTGCTAATAAGATCCTTGCGGTAGACAAATCTAATTCATAGACCTTAACAAATCCCACCATGAACAGTAGCTTAACCCAAGACCAACTTAAGACCAGACCAACTGCGACTGGATGACGACCCATTGTGTAGACACACTGATACTTAAATGGCAACAGCATTCACGCACAAATATCAAACAAAATCACTCGCGCCAATAAATGCAATACCCTCCCTCCTTCTCTTCACGTCTCATTACATCCAATCCCAAGACATTCCATTGTTAGCCAAAAATTCACAGACCGAACAAACAGTATGGCCAATTGTCTCTGCTTGTTCTTGTCCAGCGGAACAATTAACCACGTTACTCGTCCTTGTTCACGAATTACCTACATACCTTAAGGACACTTACCATGCCATATCAACATTTACGACCTTTTTCCTATTCTAACTCTTGCCTTATATTCATATAACTCTGCACTCGTATACCTAGCAATGGCGGACTTAGTGACTTGCGACATTTTGCCTCTCTCACGTATCCCACTAGTCATGAGTTACGATCCCGTTAACCATCCAGTCACAGACATCTGACTTAAAAACCACTTTAAACCTCATTCCGATCTTCTTGCCCCGGTCTACCTTGCCCGAGACACCCATACTATCCTACAGATATGACAAAGCACCACTCGATCACCTCGTTCACAAGACCATCAAAACAATCCCACATCCACATCACCAATCACGCTACCTGGCACACACTGATGCCATAGTCCACGTTGTAAAATGTGCCCTTTCACATACACTTCACTATCACAGGACCCAAGGGCACTATTTACATTCACCACAACTATAGTACCATTTGAAAGTACTTTGACGAACTTAGTGTACATCATCAAGTCCACTAGAAGTGACGTTTTGTACGGGGGTGAAATGAGGCGCTCATTTTCTGCACATTTTTGTGAACGCTTGGGCGACATACCCCACCATCGTGATACACTCGTAGCATCACATTTTTGTCAGAACAACCATGATATCACAACCGACCTGAAGTGCACTGTCGTTCTTCACAATACTAGAGATAACCACCATAGACTCACTACTGAGAAACACCTTATTCACCCTTTACCCTCATGGACTTAGACTTTGACTTCCATTAACTGCCATATGCACACCCATTTCCTTTCTCTATGATTTCTAACTTTTCCTATCCAGAAACATATTTCCTTTACCGCAGTTCCTTCGTGTGTCTGCGCCTTTCCTTTATGGCTACCCATTAGCACACCTTCCCTTTGTCGAGCGTCAGATGAATTTTAGCGCAATGTCGTAAATTTTCAAGACGAGTAAAAAGAAAATGTGACCCTTTTGTGGCAAAATATACGAACTTAGTAAACTTTTGATGGTTGGATTTGGTAAGGTCTGTGGATTAGACTCCAAAGCACTAAAAGCAGCTGGCCGTGGCATCCATGTGTATGAAGGTTTTGGTATGTATATGTCAGGATGGTGTGACTAGTCGGAAGACCTTTCATCAAGCTGTCTTAGTCACTTTGGGTCTGAGTCGTTTAGAGAATCGTTCGGTGTCTTGAATGGTTTGGAATGAATCTATATCCTTTGTTAGGGGTTTGAATGAAAGACTGCGAGAAAGCGAAGAACGTCCAGATTCAGCAAGCGATAGATTGATGGAATTGTGACCGCTGTGTTGTTGTAGTGTGGTGGTGAACGGTTGCTGTTAAATTTAGGTTGATGGATTTGTGTGCTGTAAAGGAAGGTCAGTTTCCTCTGTATATCATTTTGGTGGTGTATATGGAGTTGTTGATTGAAGAAGATGGGGAAAACTGAGACTAATTTAATAACAGTAGTTTACTGAAAAGTTACTTTTACTGGCCAATACTGTCGCTTGGATTCCTTTTGTCCAAAAGACTAACCTCGTCAGAACACGCGAAAACTTTATATTGGCTTTCGTACATGACTTTCTCAGTGATTTTACTGAAGACAGAAAAGAGAGAAATGTGTCTATAATAAGATGCTGTTAACACAAAACCTTTCTTAAAAAGTGGGATTACCTTGGCCAACTTCATCGTGTCAGGATATTCCAGTCTGTAGTGACTTATTTATGATTTGAGAAAGTGTAAAAGATATCAAGACAGAACGAAACTTCAAGATTTTCATTGGGATGCTATTTAGACTAAGATATTTACCAAATTTTAGAAAAGAGATTTTATCAGATATTTCAGATGGATTTCTTATGTTGCTTGATTTTCTAATATCAGTAACTGATTTAATCCCATAGTTGTTTCATACCGTTGCTGTTCTTTTGAAAGTAGTTATAGTAGTAGCTAGTCTTGCGTATTTTCGTAGAATTTGCAACTCGATTTCTAAACTTTTTGTGTAGATCTCCAAGAGATGTGTCATTACTACTTTGAAGCCTTTTAAACACCCGATCTCTTATACTCATCATTTTCTTTGTTTTCCTATTGATCCATGGCTCATTCCTGAATTTGATTTCACTCTTTGTAGGCTTCTTCAAAGGAGCATGTGTTTTGACAACTTCATATAGACTGTAAAGGAACCTATTGAAATTAGCATTTACATCTAAATTAATACCATTCAAATAAGAAGAGTCAATATTTGGAAAGTCATTGATGAGATTTTCTTCACTGAGGTTAGAAAAATCATGTTGGTAGTATGAAAGTTTTTTATAAGATATGCCTGCATGCTTTACAATTAGGAATTCAGGAAAGTGATCAGTTATCAGATTGTTGCCACTAATTGATCAGGTTCTGAAATATTAGCACATGACAAATTATACAGTATGCTTAGTATGCTTGACGGGGACTGACATGAAGACCTTGATCATGATTAACGGATCTTGCAACGTCGATATACTCATGGTTCCTGATATGTACATATTTTTGGAAAAAGGAATACATGTTGGGATGTGTATGATTTTGCATCCCTATGCCATGCCTTCACGATCTACATCCCTCTTGCACCCGAAGCCTTTGAGATCAGGAAGGAACTTCTCTCCCCTTACCAACATCTTCAAGACGAGCTGAACGTACAGCAGCCAACATCTGTCAAGTTAACCCAACATTGAAAGATCCTTACCATTACATCATACAGTATCATACTTTGCAATGCTATCTACCCAATAGTCTTGTTTTGGAAAAGATTCGCCGAATTTTATCCTTTCAACAAAGTGCATGGTGAAAATTCTATATCGATTTCAACACCTTCATGTTTGTTCAAGCTTGTAATGCCTTTGAGAAAGACGTTTTCAAGTTGCCGAACAGCAGTGTGTTTGGAGTCTCAAAGAAAGTACTGAGACACAGAACTCGTGTCCCAACCATCTCATTTAAAAAACGTGTAAGGATTTAAACCCCAAGGATTTAAGTCCTTTAAAATTTTTACTCCATCCCTTGTAGCAGTCAACATGCATAAGACCTCCTTTCTACTCAATCGACTCATCTTTGTAAACTTGTTTTCATCTTGGAGCTTACTAACACATTAATATACGATTCCCATTATGACTTTTCATGCTTCAATACCCTGACAAGGAAAGCACTTTATTGTTTACTGATACAGATAGCCTTTGCTACTGCGTCACCACACCGGACCTTTACATGCCAGATCTTTGATTTTCCAGAATATCCAAAGACTCATTCTCTTCAGTCCAACCTGAACAGGATGGTTCTGGGGAAAATAAAAGATGAATTACATGCTGTACCCATGGAAGAATTTGTAGGACTTTGTCCAAAATTGACAGTCCTAAGTTTGTTCGTCGAGAAAAGAAGACAGCAATTAGTTGTAATCAAGAAGGAACTCTGCCACGAAGATTGCAAGGACTGTTGGTTTGCAAGCTCTAAGTATTTGAACAACTTGATTTTGATACTTCCTGTGGTCATCATCTTTTCACCTTTCAAGTGTGACAGTGTTTGGTCCTTGCCACATGGACATTACACTATTTGCTCCAGAGTTATGTCATAACTTGTCTTTCTGTCATAGGGTATCGAGTGTAGAAGAAACCTTTTTACATTGGAACTTTTTTAACACTAAAATATTTAGTAAGAAATTATTGGATATGAACATGCTAGGCATTAACAAGCACTCGATTTAGTTTATAACTTTGCACTGGGCCTGTTTTTTTGTTTTCATTTGTTGAATTTTAGATAATATGTTAACTTCTTGTACAAAATCATCGTACAGACAATTCAAGAGAACCTCACCTCCTCCATCCACGTCGCGCCAAATTCCTACACCGTCTTCATACAGACAACCCCCATGCCCCCAAAGGGTACTTTGACCTGGTACGGCGCTGAACCCTATCATTTTAGGTGGCGCAGAGCTCTCAACTTTACTTCTACGCGGCATTTTATCCTTTTAGGTAAGGTTACCTGATTTAAGTATCCATACTATTTTTAGTTTCGTTAGTACAAATTTCGCTCTCCTTGTCATTCTTGCTGTTATATATTTTTCTTTCTAATTTTATATTTTATGTAGTCTTTTATGCCTCTCAATTTAAGGGCTTTGATGTTTCTGCCACCTTGAAATCGGGATCCTTTCCCATAAATGGTAGTCATTCTGTGTATAGTCGTAGCTACTGTAAATACAGTGCAAGAGGTAAAAGCCATTAGACACAACAGGGCTTGTTACATTTACGCTATTGTAATGGTTGGTTTCTTACAATGCATATTTCATAATTCATAATTCTCGGATGGATCGTTATTATCCTTGAAAAGACTGTAAAGTGTCAAATTTATTTTACTTTATAGTTATATACTTGTTCCACGGCACTACAATTTTGTGAATCATTCTTACAATGCATCTCAAGTTATCGTTAAATGATGCAAAGTATAATATTTCATACGATGTTTTTCTCTGCAATTTAGTTTTTATCGATGCCAAGCAAGAACCAGATGAAGCTAATAGCGGTTACCTTTGGTGTCACTAAGTTAAAGCTTGATAGTCAATATGTAAAGAACATGGTCCTTAAGGTTAGTTTGTTTACTGTTTGATTAATATACATCATGAAATAACTCTACGTAAACATAATCACGAATGACCGTCGGATCCTTGTATTTTTATTTCAAAAGGTCGTGTTGAGGTTATTGAGAAAAAGGAATACAAGCCATTTTGCTTAAGAATTGTCTTATGCATGTTTATCAGGAAAATAATGTTAATCTAAGGGTTTGAGAGCGAGCTGTGGAACCGCGCAGTCAGCTTGTGTAATAAAATGTATACTCACACACGAGTGTTGATGTCATTGTCGATCTCTGGTGATCGCCAATGTACGTAGGTAACTGATAGAAGACCCTTCCCAGACCCGTTTTGCCCAACCACCATATCATGAAGAGCTTCACTTAGATAAGAAAGTTACACATTAGCGTCTTACAATTGCCTAATCGAACTTTTGTAATTACGACCGCCTAAAATGCATGGTCAACTGATCCTGAAGCCAAAACTATCAGCGCTAGATAAAATATATAGAACTCCTGTCATGATAATTATTCGAAGAGTTACCATCTATGGCACCACCTACAAGTAAAGTGATGTTCTTGTAAAGTTCCTTATATTTAATATGATATGCCGAAGTCTTGGTTTACGAGCTCATCAATTTGAGCTCAACAAAACGTTGATCAGTCCAAGCAAGATATTAAGACATTGTCTGCAAACGGCATACTCTGAAGGTTCTGAAGCCGGAATTGCTGGATACACCTGGTCAGAATTTAATGTACGAACATGCCCAACGTACCAAGTGTTGCAGAAGGTCACCTTGTTACATCCCTTTTCAAGAACAAATCAAAAGACCTCTTTCGTTATCTTCTATATTGTGAGAACAAAAGTTGGTCCTTGTGTCTATCCGATGAAAGCCTTTACTGTACACAATAATTCTAAATTGGTCTTTGTTAATATTTGTGCAATATTGAAAAACACGACAATACCGCAAAAGCCAATTTTCGACAAAAGATGACTAATTTTTTATTTGCAAAACTGTGCCCTCAAAAATGTGCTGACTATTTAAAAGTTTCTTGGTTCGGCAAAGTTTCCATCTGCACAGAAATACAGATTGAAAAAGCTGTAGTGAAATGTTTTTCTGCTCTCCATCCATAAAGTTGTTTTCATGACTAGGAAGATCATACCATCGACTTATCGGGATTGCGTACCTACCAAACATAGGCTTGTAGCATGAATAGGCTTACATGTATATGTGCCGATGGGAAGCTCGGTATATCGATCGCACCTCTCAAAGATTTGATGACAGGATTAAAATAGATGTTGCAGCCAGTGTACGCCAAGTATCAATTTCATCCATCTCGAGGTTGCAAAGACTGCCAAAACATGTGATTCTGCCATAGGCCGACATTTACTAGAAAAGTCAGAATGCGCCAAAATGTATAAGGAGGATAATTTTTGGATAATTGGGACAGCACTATAGCTTTTCTGTCTAAGTGTATTTGAGTTTGTCTAGATTAGAACACGTATACAGAAAGAGTTCGTGTTTTCACGTTGTTTTCTCCAATAACCTTTTTGCCATTTTATTCTTGTTTATTGTCTTTTTTGCTGTATCGTTTCTGGTTGGCTAGTTTCAACCTTAAGAGCAATTTCTCAAATTTGTAGGCGATTTTCAAGTCGTAGAAAATGGAGTACATAGAGATAAGATCATATCTCAAACTATTGACAAGTATAGGATTTGTAGAGGCACAGAAGTTGAGATAGGTTGTAGTATCTCCTGTCAAAAAGTTTGATTTGGTTTGGCGACCTTAATTTTTGGAATCTATATCATTTTGGCAGGCATTTGTCTGCATATTTAAACCGTTGTCTGACTGAAAAATATATTTTTCGTTGTCAGTTGATCTGTTAAATTTAGGTTATTGAGTTTTCTAGTAGGTAAGCCTTGGTTCTTATTGCTAGAAAATTACAAGAATTCGAGTGCTTCCTATCTTCTATAGTCTGTTTTCTGTTATTTTAATTACAGACAGTTAACCCGCGTACTGTAGACATGGACTATGTCAAAAGCATGCTGGCGTCCATTTCCTTTTCACTTTCTGGTAATGCTGAAAAGTTGATGGGGGAGATTGACCAACAGCAACAGGTGAGCCTTGTTAAGCGGTTTTAGCTTAGTTTGAGTTTTGATACAAGACAAGTACATTTGTCATAAAAGATGTATTGATTGCCTAGTAAGTTCTGGGCAAGTTACACCATTACGTGTGGTAAATGTTTCTTCCAGACAAATTGTTTTGGTTTAACCCATGCTTGAAATTAAGGTTCATACCTATCACACCACTTATAGTTTAAAGCAATAGCACTGTGAAAAATGTTAGGATTCATGAATAGACAGAATATTGAATGAGAGTGACAAGAGAAAGAACAGGGAGAATGCAAACGGTTGTCATGTTAGGACAAAGGCTTTCAGGAGGAGGAGGGAAACCTGATTGTAACTTTGTCTCTGAAACATGGAACAACTCCTCGTGGATTACTTTATGTCACCATTTTATAGCAAAAGAAATCCTTATTCTAGTTTCTAAATTTACTGCACGCATTGGTGTTCAGTACATTGGGAAAAATCACCAAAATACGTAATGAAAATTTCATTTGCCTTAACAAGGATTGTTATGTGACTAGATGTCAAGGTTTAAAGGTGTTTTGAACTCTCGTTGAAGGTTCAAGCTGCGCAGTTACAACATGTTCTTGCACTGGGGTCAAGTATCAATGAAAACCACATTGTAGACAGAGAAGTAGAGAGATTGAAATTTCAACGTCTACCGAAAGACAACATGCATGGAGTTGGGGCAGTTATTCCTAAAGTAAGCGAAGGAATGCCGACGGATGCTTATTTTGAAAGTAGAGCCAGTGTATCCCCAGAGAAAGGTACGGTTCTCTGGTTATAGATAAAGCATGATCTGAGTCAGAGCGGTTAACGTTTTAGAAATTGGCGTTAACATACTTCCTGCTCGTTGTTATTAAACCTTTTATACTGACATGTTTACCTTAAAATATGATCCTATGCCTTACCCCTTGTTAGCTTTTAGTCTGCAATTTCCACGTATTTGTGTGCAGGGGCCATCGTTTATCTATCAATTTTATCCATACATAGGGTAGTGGGACGTGTAACTTGCCTATTTACGGACATAGACGTTTTGGTGTAAATTCCCTATGAATGCCACATGAGATGATTTGCGAAAACTTTAAATGCCTATGGCTTGCAAATATTCAATTCTGTCGAATACAGAATAGTACTTTTACCACCCAATTTTAATAAAGTGCTATTCTATGACGTCTTTGGGTTCACGCAGATTAAAGTAGTAAAACCGTTAGTACAAAGTTTTAAGCAAACATTTTTGAACAATCTTTTTGTGTTACAAAACTTAAAAGTTTCCTAAAACATTTGCGACATTGCACGTAAAAGGTACTTAAAAGGTTTTTTTGCCTGACCGTCTTCAGAGTATGAATCGTCAGAAAGGAGTATAGGTACATGGCAACCTTTTCATCAGAAGCATGTATAACAACTAGCAAATCATGAACAATTGAGTATTATTAGAAAAGTCCAAGTGTAAAGAGACTCTTTCAGTTTTAGGAGTACTGGTTTTTAACTCACGGTTAATTCCTTTGTAAAAGGAATAAACGGAGTTATCGAAATCGGTTGAGTGTGAACTTATTAGTGACGCTACAATTTTACCACAATGCTTTTGGTTGAGTGGAAATTCGATTGTTTTGTTAGTGCAGCCCATCATCCCATGGTGAGGAGAAACAATTGGCATTAATGGAGTGAAGTATGTCATGTAATGTCTGCCATTGGAAGGACCCATCAGGATCAATGGCAGTGGCTGCTGGTCAGGTTTTTCGGGGGGCGGGGGGCAAATTTTAGATTTGGGTGTGACCCATAATAGTTACAGGGGCGACGCAAATGTCGTATCATAAGAGCAATACTTGACCGTGAGTTCGCCACAGGTGCGCTTTGTCTTGTTTTAATGTAGACAGACTTCAATACACTTACAAGGAAATTCTAGCTGAACCAATTTTGTGAAAATTCTGTCGCAAATTTTTTAAGGCGATAAATATTAGCCCACGCAATAAGTGATGGTCAGCAGGTTGATTTTGTGTCACCGGATTGATTTACTAGAGGAGTGTAAGTTATCCCAATAGCAAAAATTCAACATTAATTTGCATTAAGTGCTTCTGTTAACAAATGGCAATCTTAAGTTTTAGCAAGTCCAAAACCAACACCATGTTAAAGCATGAGATTCTGGTTACCCGTTAAAAGCATAAGAACTCACCAGACGCTCTTGAGTAAAATGGAATTTCTTGTAGCGATACCCTATCCTATACATCCTGATAATTAGTATCTATATAATATTTAATTGTAAATTGATGATTGGCGAGTCGGAGTGTTGAAATTGCTAACGTACACCAATCATCACAATCATTTCATTAAATATAAGTACGAAAAAAGGACGTCGAAAATGAAGTATATAGCTTTTTATTTAACACAGGTTTCCTGTACATGTCCTTAACGTGCAATGTGTAGACGATGCTCTTTGTTTCAACCAATTTCAACCAAAATGCCAAGAGACAGATTTCATCAGCTTTTGTTGGTGGTAAATGTTCTTAGGAAAGTGCGTGAATGTTTTGGCGTAGTTTAACTCGATATGGTGTTAGTAGCTTTGATATGTTTCCTAATATCAAATGAAAGACATGTAATGCTTTTGTTTCAGCTATTGGTGTGATTCCTTTCTGTAAAACTGAAACTCAGCAGACCGAAATCGATCCGCTCGTGGAACTACTTCCTTTACAATCTGAGTCAGCGGATACAAATGTCCATGACAGTATATCGTTGAATCCAAGAGATAACACTTCACACCATATAAGGCAAGAGGAGACGTTTACTCAGCTGCTTTCCAGTTATCTTACTCAGACGGAAGATGATGATAAGGGAAGCAGAATAAACCCAAATTCGTCAAAAATTGGTGACAGGTAACTTGTTTTTCTTAGTGGGACGCTGATGTGGATAATGTTATATTCTTTGAAAACTTATTGTCATTGCGTTTTTCTTAATTTTGGATACATGAGCGTAAATAGGTAATGACTGTTGGAATTGCACATCATATATATCACAACATTACAAATTCTAGGCACAGTGTATTCTGGAAACATTGTCAGTGGCATCAATTAGGCCTTTTTATTGCGAGAACGCTAAAATTGATGATCCACAAGTTACAGGTAGCCAGACAGAGCTGAGAAAACCTATTAGTTGTACCATTATTGAACATGTTAAAGGCTTTAACAGCAGCGTAGATCTTTGCACAATAATTTGGAGAAATTAAGGAAACAATACAGAAAACTGTCTACTGATCAGTCTTCGGTTCCATGAAAAGCAAGACACACGACTAGTTTTGTAGGGACTAGTTTTGTAGGAATTAGTTTTGTAGTTTTGTAAACGATAGGAATAAAAGAGGATAGTCGCTGTTGCAAAAGCATCCAAAATTCACGCCTGTCCGAATGGATAGAGTTACAAAGAGCAATTCCACATATGGGCTTTTCCATAGACTTTTTTGATCGCCAGTTTGGGCAATTTCGATCTTAACTTTTTTGTAATTGCTGGTCACTCCTCTTTGGCAGTCTGCTTAGTAGGCTGAATAATTTTGTCCAACATATCCATCATTAAGGCCATTTCGACACTGAAGTTTTTTGTCATCTACGACCTCTCTTTCACTGGCCTCCTCATTACCGTAAGTGCTACGTAAGTCCAACATCTCGTCATCACAAACCTTTAGCTTCTCCTTTACTACAAAGCTGTACTGCTTCAGTCTTAAAATGCCCTTATCCTCTACATCCATTGCTTGGCAGATGCCTGGCAATTACCTTGCGATATATGATTTGTGCCTGGCTCTTGCTCTCTTTTTCCTTGCTATTTCTTCCATTTCAATTAAGTCTTCATACAACTATTGAAGAATATCCAACAATACCGTCGATCGGTGGACCAGATGCAATAGCATCCAAAGTCCAATCTCTGTATTAAAGAACAGTTGATTACACTCCAGTACACTCTAGTATACCCTCTTGTGCAAACCCCGAATACCTGAATACCACAAATACCCATAGATTTTCAATTACACAGTGAGAGTCTCTTAACATTTTTCAAGTGCCTCTTACATCACACTTAATTACATTTCAGGATAAATTACTTGCACTTCAAATAGAGTGCCCACTTAATTACAGACGTTAAATTCACACAACCTTGCATCATGAGTACGTTTACAAGGAAATTTACATTATTGGATAATAACAAAACAACAGGATGCCGACAGTTGCTGCAAATCAGTCTTTGGCAGCTCTGAGCCTTTATCACATAGAAAAGCAAATATGTCTTACTTAACGCATGGATACAATGTTTATAGTGATTATTACACTTTTATTTACGTTGGTTCGTCCGGCTTTGAAGAAAACGTAATAGTTTTACACAACTTGTGAGATACCTAGACCCCCTGACATAGGATTGGCCGTAAAGATTTTAAAAATCTATTATTCTTCCATTTTTGTGTAGACTCGGGGCCTTTTTACGAATGCATTTTTAGGATACTGTGGGATTTTGATGTGCTTATAAAGCGGGGCTTGTAAACTTTGTTTTTAGTATATCAATGCCATTGTTAATGCTATGTTAGGAACTAAAGGGGTAGTCAAGGGCACACAGACAAGAGGGTAGGTAACTAATACCTAGAAATGAACTTTGTCTTTTAGTCGTAGAGAAATCCCTCAGCTCAGAAGCTACTTACAGGAGCTAGAAAGGCCCTCATGTGAAATTTGTGTCATGACATCACGATTCTGGCAAAACGTTCAAGCAAATGTAAGGGCTCATTGATGTGATGTAGGAATTTGGACAGATATTGCAAGCTCACCTGCTTGATGAGTTTGATGATTGTTCCTCAATCTATTCAGTTCCTATTATGTGGTCACTGCAGCAATAAGAAATTAAACGTTGTAGAAGGCTTGGAAATTAATCTAATAATAAATATATAAACCAGGCTGATCATCCTCGGATAAAGGGACATGACTTTAACTACTAAACCATTATCCTAATGTTTCGTCAAAAGCAATTGACTTTTGTTACACGAAAACGGAATAAAACTATCAAAATTAGCAAAGAGATCATAAAAGGTAGGCTGGAACTAAACAAGAGTATTCATTTCATTAGGAGGATGTTCTCTTATAAGATAGGTCTCATTAAGTGTTTATTTTATTATTTTAACATTTGTACCGATTATCACAGTTTTCATGTTAAAGTGGAAAAAATATGTAGCTTAATATTTTCAAATGGGTATCCTTTACGGGTTATTAATTTTTGTATTTGGTCTCTTTTCGTCAAAGTTCGATTTCCCAAATTATTGTCTAGTTTAGCTCCCAAATTAATTTTCCTCTTTTCTTTGCCATTTGCCTGTTCACATTGTTTGCATATTGATAATTAAGTTTCTAAATAGTGTGGAACTTATTTTCCACATTATATTATTCGTTTTGTTTTTCTGCCGTTTCGGCGCATTGAGACTTTCTTCCCTTTTAAGGTTAGGGTACCAAAATGCATGTGGGTCTCGGGTAGATGGAGCTCGTTAGCCTTGACAGGCAGTCCATCTAGGAGACTGGAAAACTCCGAATTACCGTTTCACTGGTCCTCCGGGTTGGGGGTTGGGCAGGAGGCTAACTACCTCCTCCCAGAAAAAAGAGGCAGTTACGGAAATGACAGACGTCAATGAGCAAGATAGGCCAGGTGAAGCGGGGACAGCCAGCAGTGGCAGTATGACGATCAACGTTCGACTAGGTCCTTTGCAACATCCAAACAAGCCTTGGCCATCGGAAACTGGAATGTGAGAACTATGTACAGAGAAGGGGTAGCAGCCCGGATCTCCAGAGAGATGGAGAGATACCAACTGGACATTCTCGGCATCAGTGAGTGCAGGTGGACGGGAGCGGGACAGTTGAAGTTAGCATCAGGCCAGACAGTCATCTTCGGTGGAGACGAGGAGCTGGA
>JANTCA010000852.1:0-12404 GCA_024741275.1 Chironex yamaguchii
CAGCAAATGTAATTAGTTCTTCTGCTTCGAGTACTACTACTACTACTACTACTACTACTACTACTATTACTACTACTACTATTACTACTACTACTACTACTATTACTACTACTACTACTACCAGTATTCCAGTTTGCAGATGATGCAGCAGTCATCAGTGGGCAAGAGTATGAAAACCTGTTACTTCTCAGTCGTTTTTCAGTATGCTGAGAATAGTCTGCAATGATCATTAGAGTGGCCAAATGTGTGACATTTGGCATAATAACTTGTATAACAAAATCTGTACAATTTCAGCCAAAGCTTTTTCTCGATAATAAGCCATTCTCTACTGTAAAACAGGGAGAATTTGGCATCACTACGGTCGTCATTTTGACTTCGAAATGTCTAACCAGGTTCACAAATGGGAGCTCACTAACGCTGCTAAAGATGTTTTGTCAAAAATTGATCTTCTTCCCTTACATCCCCAAAATATGTTATTGCTTTACCATCGCTATCTGCTGGTAAAAATCTCTTGGCATTTAATGGTTTCTGGCCTCTCAAAAACTTGGGCATATGTGCACGTTGGCATAATAACTTGTATAACAAAATCTGTACAATTTCAGCCAAAGCTTTTTCTCGATAATAAGCCATTCCCTACTGTAAAACAGGGAGAATTTGGCATCACTACGGTCGTCATTTTGACTTCGAAATGTCTAACCAGGTTCACAAATGGGAGCTCACTAACGCTGCTAAAGATGTTTTGTCAAAAATTGATCTTCTTCCCTTACATCCCCAAAATATGTTATTGCTTTACCATCGCTATCTGCTGGTAAAAATCTCTTGGCATTTAATGGTTTCTGGCCTCTCAAAAACTTGGGCATCTGTGCACGTTGATAATGTAGTCTGTGATTATCTACGTAAATGGCGTGAAATACCAATCTCTGGAACTCTTAGCAACATCTTTCTTTCTAGGAACAAATTTGGCTTAAACCTCTAATCTCCCTTCTTTCAAATATTGCCAGTGCCAGACAGTGTTTCATAATGCCCTAAGAACATCTCCAAACGAGGATATAAGAAAACTATGGAAATCCATATCATCCTTCTCAAATATCCAGTATAATGTCTATAAAAACACAAAGGATGTCGTTAAAGCATCTCGTACTATTCTTGAGGACAGACTTCAAAGCCACCTTATCTCGCCAGGATTCTCCTTAAAGGTGACTAATTACACTTTATCTACAAATACCTCTCGTTCGGCGTCCACTGAAAGTTATATGCCTAAGAACATATTAATTTCACTGTTCACTATATCAACAACATTCTGCCAACAAAATCTAATCTCTTTAAGTGGGTTATTTCGTCTACTGCTGATTGCTCTCTTTACTTAATGCTTGAGTCACTTCTTCATGTAGTTTCTGGTTGCAAAGTGCATTTTGAACAGGGTCACTTTACGTGGCACCAGGACTCTATCCTAACTTTCATTACTTATGCTTTGGAATCTGTAAGGCAAATAGTTATCTATGCTGATATTTCTGGGTTCTTCAGCCCCTCAGTTATAACTGGGCACAAATTGCGTCCCAAACATATTTTAGCAATGTCTAGTAAATGCGTATACATCCTGGAACTGGCTTTGGATTGACGTTGGATTTTCATCAAAATTGAATCATATTGTCTTACTTAAATTTATTTTATATTTCCGTGTTAAAGATTCAAGTAGTCAATTCCAAGTTACCTGTAAAGTGAGACATCGAACTGTATCTTACTGTCCTAAAGGAATAAATTATGCTTACACTACTATTGCTACTACCACTACAACTACTACTACTACTACTACTACTATTGCTGCTGCTGCTACTACTACTACTACTACTACTACTACTATTGCTACTACTACTACTACTACTACTACTACTACTACTCTACGTACGACACAACTACTACTGTCACCACTGCGTAGTCAGGAACACAAGAGAAATCTCGTCACAAGCTTAGAATCCACCATGCAGAAAAGTTTATTTTATGAACATGATGGTAGAGAATGAGTTGTGAAAAAATAATCGCTTGGCGAAATCAGACAGCACTCTTTTACGTTTTTATTATTATTCTATGTTATCAACAAGTGTCTTTTATTGTTTTGTTGGGTCAACCGAATTTTCGCTTCCATCAGAGATTTTGCCGTATTTTCACCTGCTGTTCAATGTAAACATTTACTTTTCTGAATTAGTTTTTATTGCCATTTTCGCCGACCTTGCACCCTTGTTTAATTTTCATCAACTTTATATTAGACTGCTTGATCATATTTGGTATTTTTTAGTCTAATGTTTCTTTTGCGTATTTTACACAGGAGGTGCCACAGACCAAGTAGAAATTGAAGCAAAAGGCGGAAGATATAGCAAGGGTAAACATGGAGACAATGAAAACAATGAAGGTTCAGAAGACGAAGAAGAAGATCCTGACAACGAAGGAGGTGAAAATGATCAAGATAACCAAGAGGATGAGGATGAAAAAGAGGACGATGGTGGAATGCTGTCTAAAGAGAAAAAAGACAGGCAACCACTAGAGGGTAACGATGCCGGGGTTGAAGAAGGGCAACCAGAAGATACTGATAAATTCTCTGAAGATGACGAAAGACAGACAGGTGTAGAAGAAGATAGTGAAGGCCAGGAAATCAGCAAAAGCAGCGATGATCCAAGTTATTTCTTGGATTATGTGGAAAATTTACGGAGTAAACACGAAGATGTCAAGGGAGGTGTCGAGGTGATTACTGCTCTTGACGACGAAATGAGATTAAAGTATGCCGAGTTACGACAAAAAATTTCCAAGTTGATTTTGGACAAATTGTGATAGTAAAAATATTAGAACCACCTTAGCCATTGCAGGCTTTTTATTCTTTTCTCTGGATGTAACGATTCAAAGTACAAGTAATGAAGATGCTTGGTGTATTTAAAACTATTCCTCTAGATAAGTGTGTTTTCTGTGTTTTACAGCAGTCGATTATTTTATATGGAAAGGGCGAAAGTCTGCATCTGATACGCAATAAGCCTTTCTAAGATCAATCTTGTTACAGTGAAGAGATACACTCAACGGCCTAGAACTTTCTTAAATAGTTTTAAAAAGTTAAGAGTATCAAATTATCTGCGGAATGTAATTTCTTACTACCTTTCACCAAGGAGGACGTATTGTTTTTTTTCTGCCTATGAGCAACTTTACGTAAACCTGATTCTCACGGAATTTTTACCAGAGTCGTGTATTCGTCCATACAACAACCCATTCATTTTTGAGGGGTAATCAGATGGCCGTCTGGATTCTGGATTGTTCGGAAATTTTCGGTAATGGTGTCTTCATAAAACCAGAATTAGTGAGGAAATCGTCGTTGAGGAAACCCAGTTATCATGATGTCTTTACCGGAACTTTATATTTAGAAAAGTGGCGAATGGCCTATACGGTGGACTCAAACACTGATGGGAGCACATGAAGACAGGAAATATGCCTAAGTGTACTAATTACAGAACTATAACCCTCATAATAAGTCACCAAGCAAGATACTGAGAATAATAGATAACAGATTGAAGCTATTTGCAAATCAATGTATCGCAGGAGAGTAAGCTGTGAAAGCAGAAGTACTATTGAACAGATTTTGAAAGCGAAAATTTTGTCTGAGAAATTCAGACATCAGCAAGAATGGCACCACAGTTTCATAGGCTTAAAAAGGCCTTTCACGGGTTTGGCGCGAGGCTCTCTGAGCCAGCATGAAGAAACTCATATACCTTTTCATACTGTAGACCTAATCAAATGACCTTATGAGGAAAGTAATTGTGATTTTATGAGCAACAGTGGTTCGTAAGAATGGTTAAAGTCAAGCGTTGGTTTGCGTCAAGGTTGATTATTAGCACCAAGATTATTCATTGTCTTTCAAAGCAGGTTATAATGGACACGCTCGAAAATTTCTGTGGAAGTGTCAAAATAAGTCGGAGAACAATAACGAACCTTAGATTTATTGATTTTATTGACTTGAATGTTGGAATCCAGAAAAAACTGTCGGAATTGACAAACTGGTTAGATACTTTAGCAGTTAGATATGGAATGAAAGTTAACAATGAGAAGAGCAAGATCTTGACAGCTGGAGATCAAAAAAAACGAAGGCAGTGATATCAAGATTCAAATAAATGGAGCAGAGTTGGAAGCAGTAAATAACTTTAACCATCGTGGCTTGATAATAGGAACTGAGTCAACCTGTAAAATGGAGGTCAAAGGACGAACAACAACGGAACAGTCGGCTAAATTTAATATAATCTGGAACAGCTGTAACATTAGAATGAGAGTCAAGCTCAATCTTCTACATTCGTTAGTAAAATCAATACTTTGTGTTTATGTGAGACCTGGACATTCGTAACTAGTATTGAAAGAAGATTAACAGTCTTAGAAATGAGATGCTGTTGTAGAATGCTCAATGTTTCCTGGAAATATCACCACACTATTGAATATGTGTTGAACAAAATTGAAAGGGAAGAAAGATAGATTATTAGAAACAGCAAGAGGAAGACAGCTACAATTGTTTGAATTAGAGAAGAGAAACAACGAAAGCTGCGAACGAAGAACGTGAAGAAATACAAGTGCCCCACCGATTAGACATGATAAAAAACCTCAAACTGAAGGGAATGTTTAGAAAACCGGACATCCTACGTGACCCCATTGGCTTTTTTATGTTTGTGCTCTTCGCGAGCTTCAAGTTGTAATCAATGATGTGACCTGGTGACCTTTACAGCAAAGCTTTCCGAGACAAACAATACATGTACGAGGAACCAAATAAAGCTAACCCTTGTCACGTTTCGGAGCTTGAAAATCGCCGAAAATTTGCGACATTGCGCCGAAATCATACTTAAAAGCTTTTTTCGTCTGACATTTCAGAGTATGAAACGTCAGAAAGGAAAGTATATGTATATGGCAACCTATTTATACGAAAGATGTAGCAAAACAAGCCAATCCTAGACAAGGAAGGAAACAAAGGAAGAGAAAATGAAGAAAAAAAAATTATTGGAAGAGTCCAAGTGAAAAAATGAACTCTTTCTGCCTACAGAGTACTGGTTTTCTTAATTTAATGTAGACAGACTCCAATACACTTAGATGAAAGGACGATCCAATTATCCAAAAATTCTCGTCCTTATACATTTTGGTGCATTCTTAATTTTCTAGCAAATGGCAGAATCGCATGTTTTGGGAGTCATTTTCGCTTTGCAAGCGCGTGATGGCTGTTCTCTAGGAGGAATTGATGCTTGGCGTACAGTGGCAGGAACATGTTGTTGATCCTGTCACCCAATCATTGAGAAGTGCGACCTACATACCGAGCTTCACATTGGCTTCCACCAGATTCCCGAAAAAATCCTTAATTTTGCTAAAAATTCCTTCCAAAATATATGAAAAATTCTTCCGATTTCCTTCTGCCCTGTTACCCGATTTATGTTGATTAATGGCCTATGGTCGTTCTTGAAATGGCGGGCATCGAACTCACTATGGTAGTAATCAGTTCTGCGGAGGAAAATTAGTTTTCCCCTCCTCACTTAAAGCCGTTTGTGTACCTTAAATACTCGCATTGCCCCCAGGGGGCTTATCAATTAAAGCAATTTTTAGATTGGGGCCCATTCTAGGAGACTTAAGAGGAGCTTTTTTCTTAGGCTGGTGTTAATTTCAAAATATATTAATTCTTAGTATAGGAATCTAACAACTGATCGACACAGCATTGCAGAGGTCAAACGCATAAAACAGCATTTCAAAAAAGACATAACAACGACATAACTATATTTTCAACAACAACGGGAACACATATCTCTAGGCAATAAAATGTTTGATGTGTGATGATAAATTAAATCGGTACTACTGAAAAGCTTACAAATATATTGTTTCTTTAAGATTTTTGCTTCAGAATGAGTGGCATTCGCCCTCATCCTTTCAAGCAAGTCTAGCATGTCTTTGGTTGGCTCTAAGTCCGAAGAAGAGGATCCATTCATCTTGAGGGAGAATCTGCTTTGCATGAGCCAAGCCAACGATGCCGTTATCAATCATCGACTCCGTGAGGGAGCCTCTTCTATTACTTTTTATAGCTTTAGAGGACTGAAAACTCTTTCAACCGGCGTATTCGAGAAAGGGAATTGCTATCAAGCCAACAAACTTGATGAAAATTGACAAAATGTAAATGCGAAAAAAATTAATTTTCCTCGAGGCTTCTAAGGCCAAACTATTCTATGATTACTAATTCGATTTGCCCATTTTGTCATTCATTTGTTTATTATTCATTGTTGCAGTAAAAAAACAGCAGCAAATATTTTATAATAGTAGGGAATAAAAGCAATATATTTGCCAATAAAGTGCCAAAAATAACCTAAAATTCTGTGGTATTAACTGAAATAGTTTCAAAAAATAAAAACCGATAGCTAAGAGTGCGTAGTGAAAAATATACACGTTTTTAGACGGCATTTCCCTAGATACATGTAAGCCCAAAACCTTTTAGGACCTTATACTATTAAAGACAGAATCCCTAATAAGCTTTTCAATTTTGAACATCTTCATCACTGCAAATAGTCGAGAATTAGGAAATCTGCTTCATCCATTTACAGTAAAACTCGCATGAATTGTGTGTTATACATGTGTCAAGTGTTTCATGGAGAGGTTTCCATTAAAACTCGCTGACGATGTCGCTGAATAAAAACATCCTCTTGTCATACTTTGGCTGCTTGGAGGTGTTAATTTGCTTTACAGTATCCGTACAAGCATATGAGAAGAGGAAACTATTACAGACTAACAATGGCAGAACACTTTTTAATTTTAGATTTTAATTTTTAATTTTGTAGATATTTTTGTCTTATTTCCGCAAAATCCTACCAATTTCTTAAAAAATCCTTCCAAATTCCTTATAATTTGTAAATCCTCCTTTTGTCCTTCCAATCAACCAAAATTCCCGAAAAAAAGGATAAATCCTCCAAGAGGAAGCACTGGCTCGTCCAGAATATGTAAAAGTTATGGTTTCAATACCTTGTCGGTGATACTTCTTTTAATTTGATTTACCCCAATACACACAATGTATCCTTCTGCTCGTCATCGATACTCATCATCGTCGTCATCTTGATAACGATCATCATCATCACCATCGTCATCATCATCATCACAACCACCATCACCAACACCACCATGATTATCATTATTATCATCATCATCAATCTTTAACATCACTATTATCAACCGACACCAACATAAATCATTATCATCAGTTATCATCAGCATTATATTCAGTTATATGTCCATTTGCCCATGCATTGATGGGGTGCACGGCTTGTCTTTTCTTTTAGATGTTTAGAAAACACAAAGTATGTCCTGTTAAGAGAAACTCCCTTTCTTTTGATCTTGAGACAACAATAGGTCTCAGTTAATACGTGAAGTATAGACGTGCGTAATGTGCATGTTTGCGACGGTGCTATCTTATTTTCACCTTAATCCTTTCATAAATACTACAAGCGTTCTCTTGTTATCACACGCTGAAACCCAATAATGCGTAAGGATAAAGTTCGTTGATTTTAGTTTGTGTTTGGTGCAAGCCTCACCAGTGTCAAAATATATGTATCATCTCAACAGACAAGTGCTTTCATACATGTTAAAATTGGAGCAATACCACAGTCTAGAAGCGATGCCAAAGATCCTAAATACCCTTCAACGCCTGCAGAACGGGGCCGACGAGGGCGACCGTCCCCTTACTTTTAGCCAGCTGGCCAGGAGGTCCAGGATGTGCCCTTTTAATTAAAATTATAACCCGATATTCTTTTGAGGATGTATAATAGCAAACGTGACATTCATCAAAGAATAATACAAGTGACCAAGATCAGTTCAGTTCAGTTATTCATGTAACCAATAATCAATGAGCAAGAGAGAAAGCATGCAGCAAGTTGATGCATTGTTATGCGCTTACCTAACTATTCCACTTTCTTTAGGATCAGCAGAAAGAATATTTAGTGTCATGTGAACAGTGGTGGATCCATGGGGTGTATGGGGGGTAATTAACCCCACTTTTTTGAAAATATGTTAACTTACATTCGTCGAAAAATGTTATATAAATGTTAAAGTAGGAATAGACCCTTATTAAGTTTCGTTTTCTTAGTCACACATTGTCTTGCAAACTGATCGTAGAAAAGATGCTATATCTTTCTGAACTTTTTCTGTCTTCATCATTGTAGTAGTTCTCATTCATTTGCTTCAATTTTCTTTTCTTTAGCTTAGTGATTGCATTCCCTAAAGTTTTGTAGCCCATGTTACCTTGTTAATCAAATACATTTACGTAACTATTGAGAAGTAGGAGTCGCTTCTAACTATGCGTGGGTTCCTTGCTGTCTGTATCCTTGTTCACCTTTCTACAAACAAGAATGCCGAAAGCAACCCACGCACAGCAATTCGCATTTTTAGCGCCCTAATCAATTGGACCCTTTTTGCCTTTCACTCACTTTCCTTATTCGCTAATTGCCGTTGATTTGGCAAATCCTTTTCCAAGCATGCATAAAGCTTTTAAGATAGCAGCTTGTATCCCCGTCACAATTGCATCGTGTGAACGATCGCATAGCAAAGCGAGATTAATAAATTCATACCTACATGAAAAAATTGGAGGAGAACGACTTGAGCAGTTACTGATCATCAGTAGTGAACGGGATATCTGTGTTGCAGTGGAGCTTTCATCATTGCAAGAAACGTTAGCCATCAGGTCAAGAAAGCTTCCCCTTCTAAATTCTTAAAGTTACAGACTAGTGTCTAAAGGACAGCATGCTTAGCAATACATATTTCACATGCTTATGAATGATTTCATCTTTCGTTTTTCTTAACATTTCAAAAAAATGTATCTTTGGGTTTGAAAGGGCTTTTCCTAATATCTGAAGGGCGTGGTGGGACCCCCTTTCATCATCTTACCCCCACTTTGGGGAGGCTGGCGCCGTCACTGCATGTGATGACGAATTAGTGCAAAAACAGAAGCAAATCAATAACATTATGTTCACTGACGTTTGATTATTGCGTCACTCGAAGGTTAGCCTCATAATGCAAAGAAGCAAGTCTCAGAGTAAACAAAAAGAAATCATTAAGTTCTTCCAATCTTCCAAAAAGGAAGTTCAGCACCTTCAGTGAATGCTAAAGCTCTTTCTTTGACAAAGGTGGAAGACAGAGAAATAGCATGTACAAACGATTGCATTGACTTCATGGGAAAGTCATTCCATCTGAAAAGTCGTTTTCTGTTTCTGTAGTTGGGAATCAAAAACGGTCATCCCAGTAAAAGTGGTTCACCAAATTTTCTTGGCTTAACTACAACACAGTCATAGGTCTATCATACGTTCTGTGTGTAAGAATCAACACTCGAAACAAAATCTTGAGGATAAGTGCTCTAAGGAGGACGTTTTCTTCGAAAAAGGTTTTCAAAATTAGAAATGTTCATTAGAAAAAGTTGAAAAGCATCAAGCAAACTTCACAGCTCTGCTGTAACACAGGACGTTCTTATCCCACAATGCCATGATGTAGTCGAAATGATCGACACAAATGAAAAACGAAAATAAAGCAATTAATCCTGATTTTATGACATTCCTTGAGTCACTGCAATATTTGGCAGGCAGGGAATATCATTGTGAGATCACGGTGACGAAGTCTACTTCAGATTCTCAAAAATATTTGCAGAGCTCAAAGATTGACTCAGTAAAAGCAAGGCAAGTATATGACTCATGGTATCCGGATGAATTGTCAATAACAATGTCGAATTTTTTGCTGGGAAGCATGCTAAAGGTTATAAGGAGCAACGTGTATTCAATTATGTGTGAGGAATATATTGAATGTATCAAACAAAAAGCATCTTACATTCTGTCTCCATGGAGTTAATGAGAATCTAGATTTAGCTGAAAATTCCTTTGCTTCTCCGAAATTCAAGACATCAGCGCAACGTTTTCTTCAAGCAGATTACTTTAAGAGAACCTTAGACAACTATGAAGGATAAATGGCAAATTGGGATTACTGTCTACAGAACGAGTATTTGCAAGCAGAGCTGAAATTTAGCGGTTAGAGCACAAATGCAGTCTTTTGAGTTCTTTTTTGAACCATGCATCGGACATCGTCTTCTCTCTCACACTGATAATGTGTTTAAAACATTACAAGCCAAAGAATGTTTACATGCACAGCAAAAGTGGTCATTGATGTTCTTCTGTATATGAGAAATGAAGAATCATTCAATTGGATATTTGACTTGATTACCACAAAAGCAAAAATCTATGGCTTTGTCCAAAAGAAGCAAACTTGCCAAGAAAAAGAAAAGCATCAAATTATTTGTTATTACAATTTGTTGATGGATACCAGAGAAACAAACCAGAGTATTATCCTGAGACAGCTGGAGATTACTATCGAAACTTATGCTATGATGCTTTAGATTCTTTGGTCACATCCATTAAGGAAATATTTAAGCAACCCAGTTTCGAAGCCAGCAAGAATATGGAGTCTTTACTTGTAAAGTCTGTCAGTTTGCAAGACATGACCGACGAGCCAATACTTATGAGTGTGCACTATAGCTGTGAACGTGGCAATGCAAATTTATTCATAGAAAGTGACATACTTCGTACCTAAATCACAATTATAATTGATTCTAAACACTATCGCATTATTTATACTAATTTTTGTCAACCCAGCCACCACAGCAACTGAAGAACAATCCATTTTTAACAGCAGGACGAATAAAGTTATGCTTGCATTCGACAATGTTTGCTAAACATTCATTGGCGACATTACATGCACACAAGTCATATACTGATTCTTTGAACTTAATCGATATTGCTAATGCATTACATCAAAATCAGACTCCAGGTGATCAGTATTTGAATGTTTTTAGAGAAACATTTAACCCACAAATCTGATATGTTATTGTTTGGGAATTTTCGTTCATTGTATAGTTGTTTCTGACAATAGCATTTCTTTGACTTCCTACTTTTATGTCCAGGCTTTTCTTTAAAATTCTACAAGGCCATTACTTGGCGCGATTTGTAATTGTTGTTAATCTCAAGAATCACACTGAGTACTTTGTATTATGAGAAAAAAATATCTGCAAACCTTGAGGTCCAAACTTTTTATTCCAAGTCTCGAAAAATCGCTTGATCCTCCAAATTTTCAGCTCCCGCTAGCTTAATTTCGCAATGCCACATGACTAGCATGTTGGAAACCTGAAAGCCCCTGGATCCTGCAAAATGAGATGGGACGTATTTCCTTCCAATCGAATGTTAAACCAAATGTTAGAAAAACTCTTTGAAAAACTTTAAAATAGCTCGTTTTAATATGTTAATACTGTTTACCTAATATTAGTTTTCCAGATCAGAAGCACCACTAGGATTTCCCAAGTAATTCTTTTTCGAAAAAATATCTTCTGGAAAGGCTTAGATTTGATGACTTCCAAATTCTGTTGTCTTGGATTGTCACAAAGAAACCTTTGCAGCAGTGCTTCAATATTTTGGGTAACATGAAGTAGCATGTGTATACGTAACCAACAAAACATATACCAGTAGGTGAATTATGAAGAATACAGATACGTTTGACGAGTTTTGGGTGCCCTTTTTACACGTTTGCCCCTCGTGCCCTCTTTTGTAATGGCGTCGGTGGAAATATTCTGACGTTTGTGTCAGGATGGCACATCCGTTTTATTGATGGCTGAAAGTTCGAACTCGGTCGGCACCCTCTCAGTGAAGAAATTACGTAAATACTCCACTCATGAGTAATATATACATCGCACAATTAGAGAAACTCGCACCAAATGTAGTCATCAAAATCAATTATTGACTTCACTACTGTCGACCCAAAGTCAAAGTCGAGTGATGTATTGGCTTGCTTTCTACAAATGAAAGATGCAGTGTAAGATCTATGGAACAAAAGTTGCCATCTTTGTTCTTTTTGGTCCCACATGCTTGGCAGCACATGTCGGTGTTGACGTAACCATGTGTGAATCTACCGAATTGGGCCTAGTCAAGTCGGCTCAGCAATGATCGTTGGGAACCACGTGCATATTTATTTGTGCGAGATGTTTTTTAATTGTGCGAGATGTTCTTTAATTGTGCGAGATGTTCTTTAATTGAGCGAGACGTTTTTTAATTGTGCGAGATGCTTTTTATTTTTGCGAGATGGTTTTGGCTCACGGTTAATTCCTTTGTGAAAGAAATAAACGGAGTTATCCACATCGGTTGAGTGTGAACTTGTTAGTGACCCTACAATCGTACACAATGCTTTTGGTTGAGTGGAAATTTGATTGTTTTGCGAGTGCAGCCCATCATCCCATCATGGGGAGAACTAATTGGCATAAATGGAGTGGAGTATGTCATGTCATCATTGGAAGAACCAATCAGGATCAATGGCAGTGGCGGCTGGTGGGGTTTTTCGTTGGG
>JANTCA010000854.1:0-12404 GCA_024741275.1 Chironex yamaguchii
CAGACAGACAGACAGATTGATGGACTGTGGATGGATGGATGGTACGATAGCTACAGATATCGTTAAGGACAAAGCTGTAGATTTACAAGTATATACATAGTATGGTCCTATGGGTCTGATAGGTCAGCTTCATGGGCACAAGTAGATAAATTAACGTCATAAAAGGTGGAGCTAAAATCACTGCACTTGCATATGTTGTACATTGCTGTTCCATTCATTCATTTAATATTTCACTTAATCATGATCTCTCCTAGTGAGAAATCATTTTGACGAGAAAGAATGAAACTGTTTGCGTGTAAAGGAGGTTGAATTTTGTTTTGCACGTATGCAGTAACCCGAATGAGACACCTTGCACTGCAACTCGTATTCGGTATTTTATCACTTGCATATATTTTGAACAGTACAAGCTAACGTGTTCTGGATTTGGTAGGAAGAAAACATTCTCGCGTGAAGTATATATTGGTCGTATCAGTTTCGCTCTCCTTCAGAGCAAAGAATTCGTCTTCAAATGTTGACCTCAAATATTTGAAAATCTACTTTAGCGCTTCTTTTTTGGTAGAAGAACGGCCATCTTCTCATGTTACAAAGATGAAGCGATTCAACTAAATTTACATATCTGCTTACCGTTTAAACGAAAGTCGAAACATTTAGGGCAGTCAAAGCTTAATCATTACTTCTTTAGATCGGTGATTCCTCTAAATAAAACTGCATGATGACTTCAGAATATCTTCAGAATATCAGGAGTTATACGAGAAACCAATAGATTTCTTCCCACTTACATTTGGTAAGATTAAGCTATTGTGTTTGTAGAGGACCAGATTTTGTCCACGTAGATTCGGATCCTTTATTCTTTCCCTCGTTTCTATGGCTTACATAAACGTTCCTTTTTCTGTTTAAACACGTTTCAACGTGTACTTTTCAAAATGAATGGATCCATAACTATCCTGATAAAACCTATAGCCGTCCTCACGTAAACAAATGCTTAATATTCACAGTGACACAGTGGCCGTTTACTGATCGTGTCTTCAAATAAGGAGACTGGGTTTCCAATTGATGTCCCCTGGTCTTTATCAGTTATGAGATGCGTCTCAGTTTAAAAAGCCATGTTACTGTATGTAGCCTGATGCTTATGTGGACATACATATGCTGTTACAAATATGTTAAGTTTTTATTGTCAATTTGAATACTTATGTATACGGGGTTTAAAGTATGTGTGGCTTACTGTACGTGCGGTTCAGTGAGCGTGGGGATTAATGTACGTATAGTTTAATGTACGCGTATGTTTATGGAAGTGTACTCAATACAAATTTGGTTCAACGCAGTGTGGTTTAACGTACGCGTGTTTGAAAGGACGTTGATCTGCATGTGCCTTTGTATACGTGTGGACATTTGGATAAAGCTGTGTAAGGTGAGAATCTACCTTTCCTACGCGTCTTGTCACCTTACACCCCTGCTCTTTATAATCTACCAATGCTTTCCCAGGATGAGTACGCGAACCAGTTTTTCCTTGATGATAGACGGACAAGTACGTGAACCAGTTTTTCCTTGATGATAGACGGACAAATACGCGAACCAGTTTTTCCTTGATGATAGACGGACAAGTACGCGAACCAGTGTTTCTCTTAAGATAGACTGTACCTCACAGTAAACGTCCACGCGTTAAAAAGATATGTCCTCTTCCAAGATGTCCATCCTGAAGCTTCTACTATTTGAGCACAAGCTCATTGTCATGGGCTAGGGTTTGGCCCCCCTTCCTGTTTTCCCATGAACAAAACCTTGGTAGAGAATACAGAACAGCTGACGTAGGCATTAATGTTTTCGAGAGAAGAATTTCTAGCACCTTTCCTGGACAATAAACTATAAGTTGAAGCAGGTGTAATTATGAAAGTGGAACCCAACTTCTATAAAACCTGATGCAGTCAATGATGGCATTGATATTGCAATGCTGGATTTAATACATCGTTTCGCAGCTAATGAGGACGACGTCCAGTGATTCGAACTGTTTTTTATTTTAGTCTGAAGTAATGACTTTGATTTATATCATGGTAATGGCTTGGCGCTAACTAATTGTGCCTATTATATTGCCCATATTCAAAAGAAAAAGATAATTAAGCATAAGTATGCATTTATAATCTCTGTGCTACCAGATATGGTGAAACTGTGCTAAGTACTTTGCCTTTTGAGTCCATTTGACTGTATTTATAAAATTAATCAAATCGATCCAAATTACTTTTTGCAAATGTGTACCACAGTCTTTAGAGGGGTACATCAATCTATACTATTTAGGTAGTACAAATTGTTGATTTGACTGGGGAAGGCAGTAGAATGGAATTATCGGACACATTCCAGAATGGAAGTAAAATTACCCACACTCACCACTTTGGGCCCCATAGTTTAGAGGTATAAATTGAAACTGGCCGTGGGAGCACTTGATCATCTTGCATACTTTGAATGCATGAAATTGAGATTCCTCTTGTTTGAATAACATTAAATTGTTAACCTGATAGTTCCTGCACATTAAAGTTGTTACTCTAGAACGTTTCATTCCTTCGTCTTCATTTAAAAGACATATTCATTTGAGAACCAAAGGATGAGATACACACTCATTTTGTATACTTCTTTATCTTCTATCCGTGCTTCTCAGCGATTGGAATTAGCACTGAAACTAGAAAAGCAAAAGATAAGATACTGCAATTATAAAGCCTATTTTCATACAAAACCAAGAAATCCTTTGCCAGAAGAATAAAGAGAACGGAATGCAATGAGTGATTACAAACGTTTCTGTTTTTGGTGTTTTTAGCTTTGAAGATAGCACGTACAAATCGAGTAGTTTGGCCGTATGGATTAGTTCTTTGAGCCAGGAAATTAAAAGCCATTGAGCCAAACAAAAAAGGAATTTTTCTTATGGAAACTAAGTAAACTAAGGTTTAAATAATTAGAATGAAGGTCAAGCTTAAAGTAACCTAAAGATCGTTCAGTATTGTAAACATAAAAAGCGTGAATGATTTCCTCTTAATTATAAGAGCTTTGACAGCAACCTTGACAATTACCTTTAAAAAACGTCTTCTTGTTGAGTAAACTGTGATTTTAAAGTTGAACATTCTTAGCGTTCCACATCATACTATAGGCAAATAAGCTAGCTGTTCCCTATCGTCCATCACTGCATGTTCTCATGAAAGCAATGAATGAACATGAATTGAATTTTAAACTAACCCTCTTAAATGCAGGGTGACTCTGACTACCAACATCGTGATACACAACCAAAGTCAACAATGATATCGCTCGCAAGCCATGGTATAATCTGAAGGCTATCTCATGCCTCATGTTTATACATACCATCATATAAGTAGTAAATAGTAGCATTTATGCAGGTATGTGAGAACTAAGCAGATGCGCATGAGATCCATGCAATAACAGTAAGAGTAAGGAATAAGAGTCCATGAACTCATGACGATATGCGCTCACAGTCCTAAAGAGATACGATGCTCCCATTATCGCTTTAAGAAGAAATGCCGTCAGTCTTCGAAGTAAACTGCAGTGTGAAAATAATCACAAAAAGCCATTTATTTTTAAAAAATCCTTTAACAGGACAAGGTATGATAGAGCTGATAAAGCATTGGATAGTTTTATAGTATATACTATATATATATATATATATATATATACTATAAACGTAAGTGATTAATCGTTTGTGTAAGCAAATGTGTTTAAATGTCACTCATTAAGTACTGACAGTAAATACTATTTCACGTTTCCAAGCGGTGCTGTATAAAGTCAACACAAAATGTAAACCGACGCAACACTTTTTGGCAAGTGCATGAGGAATATATATAAATATATTCCGGTATACATATGTATAATATGATAATTATTTTATATAAATGTACTCGTGCCAAATGAATTAAAGCACTTGTGTCTGTTGGGATACTATATGTATATATGTAGAGACTGCACCTAAAGGGACCCGACCGGGCTCTGACTTGAAAACCTCAGACTCATGCCTCCGTACCATCATGGCTCAAAGATTTGGTGAAGAACTTTCAAAGTCTTTGGTATTACGAGACGAAACCCAGCAGTGGGTAAGGGAGAAATCCATCAATACAGTTATAGATTTTTATTGTATCTTTGTATAATTTTTAAAGCAAAAAATAAGAAAATGAAGTTCTTGTCCTATTGTAGCTTAAACTCGTGGATAGTAGAAACATATTTACAGTTATGCAACAATAATAGATGAAAAACCAGGCAACATTATTTTTATTAACGGATATTGTATTTTATTTTCTCACCGAGAGTAAAGTGATATGAAGGAGATAGAAGACAGGGATACCCATTCTTGATTTTAGCTGAACTTTAAGTGGTGAGGGTAAACCATATCACTGCGTGACTTGAGCATTAACTCGCGCAGCAATACAGTGAAAAGTGGTTTAGAGAGTAATCTTGATCTTACTTAGCTAATCGAATTGAGTTTGTGCGTTCTACCGTAGTGCTAATAACTTAGAGCGTTTACTCTGGCTCCATAGCAAGACTTTAAGCTCAATCGTTGGCCGCCATTTTGATCCTCTTTAAATGTCTGTTCTCTTCCTGATTTATCACTGTCACTATAAACAAGAACTGCGTATATAGCCAGAATCAAAGAAGGAAGCATAGAAAAACTAAATTCATAAAGCTCAACGCTGGCGATGACTCGTTGTCGCCATATTGACTCAAGTCTGTGGGATTTTTTTTAAACTGAGTCTACGACCGTTTATCTGGATGATTTTATTCTTTCAAAGTGCATTCACTAGGCTCAAAACCATGTCATCCTTATTCACATAGACGATTCCTAGAGAAGTGAAGACATGTTTGGATTGCTTGTACTAATCTTGTCTTAGCTTACGAACGTGTCAAATAGGATCCTTTGAGCCTTGCTGGTAGCTTATCCATCGCACCTTTGAAAATCTAAGGTGGACTTTGGCTTAAGCAATGCATAACGGTGTGGGGATTTTGTCTGCCAATGGCCACTGATGACCTGATACAAATGTTAAAATGAACCAGAGAAACCTGATATCATACAATGCAACGGCAAATGCTAGGTCACCAGTGCAGTACACAATGACATTTTGATAGTTGAATTCACGCTACCCGTTATTAACCAGTACGAATTACGGTTAACCTTACTGCTACCACAGCCAATATAACCATGACCACACTGGTTATTTCAGTGTTGTTAGCCCGAATACAACTGTCGTCGAATAACTGTTGCCCAGGTATGTTGCATAAATGTGTTTCAGTCGACATCTTTTTATAACAAGGATTTGCAAAACAGAAGGCAACATTCTAAGTCATTTAATTGAAAATAAAGCACCACTTTATCCCCCAAACAAGTTGTAAAAGGGTTGATTTGAGGCTGCCGCTACTTGCAAAGTGGATAGTGTATCAACTAACTCATAAAGTCCTAGTATTTTATTATGTGAAGCTCTGTCACTATAAGTTTTTGAGGTTGACAATATTTCCTCTTAGACATTAATATGCAATGCATCCAGCTTCAAATGGCAAAGGATAACTACAACTAGCCCAAACTTAACGTCCTTACGTCATTTCAGGGACTAACCAATGCTTTTTCTTAGAGTAGTGGCATGATTGAGTATGTAAAAAAACAAGTTGAGTTGATTAGGATGTTTTTATGATTTCGAACAACATACGAAAAACTTTTGGTCTGTTGGAATCAGATTGTTATACGTTTCCTGGGTATAGCGTTATGATTAAAGATCACGGTCATAGTTGGAGATATTTTTAGAGAGTTATTGCTTGAGAGCTACGGTTTAAGAGTTGGTTGGAGAGATGTAGTTTAGGGGGTGTGCTTGGAGAGGTGCTGTTTGCGGTCATTGGTTTGTGATGTATGGTATAAGAAGTGTGGTTGGGGAGTTGTTACTAGAGAGTTGTTTTTTAGGGTTATTCTTTGAGAGCTACGGTTTGAGGGGCTATGGTTTGAGAGGTATGGTTTGAGAGCTAGATATTGAGAGGTATGGTTTGAGGGGCCTGGTTTGAGGGCTGCGTTATGAGTCTATGGTTTGAGGGCTTTAATTTAAGATGTGTGTGTTTGGGGGCTATGGTTTGAGAGGTATGAATTAAGAGTTATTGTTTTAGAGGCATGACTGGAGAGGTATGGCTAGAGGGGTATGATTTGATAGCTGTGATTATAAAGATTTGATTCTTTACTCATGACAGCAGTGAAACTAAGAAGAATACGATTTTGCTCATATCAAAGGAGATGGTTTTTGAGATTAGTCAGCGACTGTTTGCCATTTTGTTTTTGTTTGAACTGGGAATTGTGTTTAAGGATTATAGTCAATTTTTCAATGTTTATTCTCCCGGTTGTAGAAATCTAGTACAGTTAAGAGCTACCGGTAGCATTTATTATTGTACTTATGGAACTAGTGAGCGCAGCATGTTATTTTGCAATTCTTAAGTTACTGTCAAGTACATCAACTCAACCCATAAGGAGTTGAAGCATACTTAAGAATCATTTGAGAGGATATTGTTTTTTGGTTAAATTTGTTTTTGTGGGTAAGAAAGACACGTTATAAATGTGTATATAACATCTGTTTCTTTTTCCCCTTAACTCTTTCCAATCCGATAAAGTGAGTCAACAAAATTGCTGTATTTCATACAATTGACGATAAATAGAATGCTATAGCTCGCAAAGAAAATGTAAAGAATCGAGAAGGATATCCCATTAGGCCAGGACATAAACTTGAGATAATTTGGAATAAGAGACATATGCTCATAAAAAGAATCAGTGATAAACTGAGGCATGGCCAGACTTTCTTACATTGGCTCCAGTCTTACGCCAGTCTTTTGCATATTACATTCAGTTCACATTCAGAGACACATATTGTTTTTCACAGAAGTTTTGGAAGTATCTCTTAATGTGTGATCCCAAAAATCCCAAGACATTTGTCAGGTGACGATCAAACATTATAAATCTCACTAGTTATCCGGACTTTTGTCCCTGTGATTCCTTACACTGCACTCGTTGTCTCATAAAATCCACATCTAGCATATAGGTTAACGGCTTCGTATTTTGTGCGAGTCGTGTTACCTAGAATAATAATGCAGTGTGCTCCCTGTCTAATTGTTTTTCTATTTAATGTAACTAAGGGGGGGCCATAAGTATGATTAGGTAAGGTTCAAAATTGAGCAGAAAACGGTCTACGGAATGTTTCCTATTTCTTAGCTGCTACCGTATTTAAAGTAGTAGTCGTAGCAACCTCTATCATGTAGTTAACTTTATGACCATTTCCCCATACAGTAATGGTACTCACCTTAAAAGTGCATGAAACGATAGACGGCTGAGTAAAGCACGGTAAATACACTAAAAATCAAACCTAGATCTGTTGTTTTGAAAGTACCCCTGGACTATATATATTGCATTATATATGTACAACAAACTGAAAAATCTCGAGTGAACTAATCATGTACCAGGACTGTAGAAATACCTAAGGAGGAAATCATTAATTCAATATTTCTTATGTTTTGGTTTCGCCCTCCTGCGAGATAGTTTTTATTTCCGCATATATCATAATGTAAATTCGTACATACATCTTGGTAATTGCCAATATTTTTGCCTTTGAATTTAATACATTTTAAATTTCTGATCGAAGTGTTGCCGACCGAAATGCATTTGAAATTTATTGTACAATTTTGAAACAATATTACTGTAGAAAGTTTCTATTGCTTTTTTTGTCTTAGATTATACGGCGCCAAATGCTCAACATGTAAGCAATCAATAGCAGCTAATGAGCTTGTTATGCGTGCTGTCTCCAATTTGTATCATCTTCACTGTTTTAAATGCGATGAATGTGGCAAAGTTCTCGAGAAAGGAGATGAATTTATGTTGAAAGAGGAAAGATTGTATTGTCGGGACGACTTTCATAACATCCGAGGGGATCCAGACAGTAGTAATGGTACGTATACATACAATTGCCCATTAGGCCATTATAAAATTGTAAATTATTATAATATGCTGAATGGACGTCTAATTGTAAGTACTTTGTAACAGTTTAGTTCACATGTACAGTTTCAATAACTGTACATTTATTAGAGTGCTTACCTATAAGGAAGTTGTAAACTCACTGAGAAAAGTGTCACTTCGTGACAGGAAGGGCACCCGCCCAGCATTTCAACAAGTGAAGGTAAAGACACCTTCAAAGTATTAAAGATATGACTTTTTTGAATTTAGGCAAATTTTGTAGTTTTAATGTTTTTTTAATTGGGCAAGCCACAAACACTGACTTCTTCGATAATCAAAATATTGAGTTTTGTGAATTTTCATGAACTGATGACAATTTACTGCTTACAAGGGAATACGGGTTTCAATAAGGGTGTGGACTTTTGCATTTAAGAGACTTTCAGCATGACTATACCGTGTGATTCCGCAAAGATGGCGACTCCTTGCCGTACGTTTCATGTTATGTGATTGGCCGGGTTAGAACCACGATCCTTAGCTTGCATCCTTAGACCTAAGTCAGACGTTGCTACCTTCGTGCGCCGAATGGGACACAATCAGTTGCAGAGAATTGTAGAATGACTTCTCATGCTGTTCTAAATTAATTCTACTACGTATAATTCATGCTGCTGTACTCAGTAAAAAGTGGCACTTCTCATGCACTGATTTAGCCATTAGATTCCAAGTACGAAATTAGTGACGCCTTACTTTGGTGTTAACGTTTGATTGTGCTTATTTACAAGTACACTATCCAGCCCAGGTAATACTTCTCTTGTTACATTCAAACAGTTCCACCTTGAACAGGCTTACAAGACGAAAAATTTAGAATTTAGTAGCACGCTCTTAAAAATGTATAGTATTAGTTTTGGAAATGCCTTTACTTGGCTTGTTTATGTTGATTACGAAGAAGATTAGCAGGCATAAATGCCAGTATGCTTCTCTTTGTGCTTTTCATGTATGGCAAAATGATAACGTATCTGCTTAGTAGACTAAAAGCCCTTCACATTTCGCGTACGATTTGTGCTTTAAACTGATATTTTAGATAATGAGTGCCTTGGTTCGGCCTGTAAATCGATTTACATGAAAACACACAATTTGAAAACGTTTTGGGAATGGGATCGAAAAAAATGTCCTCCATAAATATAGATCATTTGACAAATCTTTGTAATTCAAAGCAAGTGAAATTATTAGGTGTGGTTATATCTCGAGTTATTGCTTCGGGTCCCTACAGATTTTGGACATCTTGCCTATTTAAGTTGGAAAATAGCTTTATTGATACTAGAGTTTGTTTCAAGAGCTCTTTATGGTTTTCCTGAAGAAATAAACATTGCTAATAGTATACTTTCATCGAGGTTTTTAAGTAACTCCTTGTATCAAAATCGAACACATGTCAAATGGAACCTTCCAGATTGACGATAAGACCTCACGCCAAGGAATTAAGGCGACGTGTGCTTATTTATCGATAATAGGTTTGTTTCCTTTTATTCAACAGGAACTGGAGCTTTTAGTTATTGTCAATTAACTTTATTTCAGCTAAGCTAATTTGAGTTGCAAGACATCAATTCTTTTTGTTTGGAGGGTATATAAATGGAGAATAAAACCACAGTCAGTCTTAAGATAATACTGGGTGACTCTACACTGGGTCAGTAGAACGCTGTCCAAAGAATCTATGGCCTTAAACACAGAGAATGTTTTGGGACTATTGTTTTTTTATAAAAAGATTGGCTCTTCCTAATAAAATTCACTAAGTGAATTAAAACGTTGATAGGATGGGTCCACCAGCGGTCAGTTTTTCAAGGGCTTTGAGTACTTAATTTACTTTCGTTTTCCACAGAAGCTGAAATCAAGGAGAAAATACAATAAACAGAAACGTTTGGACATGCAGTCATAAATTAATGTTTCCCTTCTAACTTTATAATCTTTTGACGGGCTCCATATTGTTGAAGATGGATCGCTGGGAAAAACGAAATGATATTAATTTGTTTTTTTCTAATTAATAGTGATATGTTGGTAATATACTAAGTAAGAATTTACAGGTAAGGCTAGCAAAGGTCTCTTGAATGTATCAAAATTGCTCTTGTTACAAAACTCGAATATAGCTGAAGATCAGTCGGTTTTTTTGCGTCGTCCAAACGACATGTAATCCAGTTTCAACGTAGCGTCTTGCATAGAATCGAACGTTAATCCACAGACACATGAATAATGCTTGAGACATTTATATTATGAAATGGTGGGGTTTATTCATATCATGCAAGAGCAAGAGAGACTACATTGGTATTACTGTGATTCAGATATAGTCATGTATAGGAAATAGGCTTTAGTTACTGTATGTATTTGTAAATGTTTGAGAATGTCTTGTGATTGGTTGAATGCATACTCTGTATATCAGTTTTGGAGACATCGGGGATCGCAGATTAACTCCTCTTACGAATCCTACTTGGTAGTGTGGAAGAATAAGTGTGGTACAATTAACAAATGTGAAATAAAATTCTGTTGATGTTTTTGCATCTAGAATCAATTAAAGAAGAAGAACAAGGTTCTCCTGCCTCTAGCGATGTTAGCAGCTTTGATGAAAGGAGGTCTAACTCGAAAAGGCCACGAACAATTTTAACGAGTTCTCAACGCAAGGCTTTTAAGGCTTCTTTTGAAGTGAGTCCAAAACCCTGTCGAAAGGTATGATTTATTAACTACAATCCAGGAGACCTAATATATACATTAAAACACATTAGTCCACGTTAAGTAAATAAAAAGGGTTTTATTGCATCATTAAGTCTTATCTGGTTTATTATTGACCAAGAATTAATTAAGGCTGTCAGGATGGGAGACAGTGAAGATTTGTTTTCGCAACTCGAGCCACACCCAAAAACATTCTTAGAAAACCCCTTAAAAATCTTATCCGTTCCTGTTTTGAGGCTTCATTGCAAGAGTCAAGAGAAAGTCGTTTTACCTATGAGCATACTGACATTTGGTAAATTGTTTCATAAAAGCTAAGTTGGCCTAGTTATTCCTTATATAGACTGAAATACGAGGCAGAAAGTTATTCGGGTGTTTCCGTGCTGCTCACTTGGCAGCAAAGTTGCAACTAAGTGAATTTTTAGAAGTGTTTAGCTAAGTACTCTCTTTTAATTGTAGGAACTATATGCTAATTTATGTCGCATTTTAGTTCAGGAGTAGTTAAGATATATACAATCACAGTTTTCTGTTAGCACAGCCATATTTTTATGCTATACATTACATGATTTACATTGTGCATAGTCTTTAATGGAAGTCTTGAATATTACTTTCAAAATCACATTGAAAATTTGCGACATTGAGCTAAAACATCTTTTTCGTCTAACGCTCTTTTTTCTAGCGATTCATACTCTGAGTGTCAGAGGAAAAAAGCTTTTATGTTTTAGCTCTTTGTTGCAAATTTGCAAGTTGATTTTCATGTTTTGAACCACAAAAGATTGTTCAATTTTGTTCCACAAAAAGATTGCCCAAAATATTACTTTCATCAAATCTGCAGTCTGCCTCACATCCAGGATAAAACTGTGTATTCCAAATACTATGTAACCACGGTAATACGTCCATAGTACTAAGACCATATTGCTAGTGCTTAATAAAAGTGAGTTCCTTTCAAGTATCAAATTTCATGCTATAACAGACTACACACAAATTTGCAGGCACTGGCAACCATTCATCCAAAAGTGTCTAAAGTGAGGTAATAATCAAGAGATAATGTGAACTTTTATTGCTCTCGTGGTAACAGAAAATGAACGATTCTTTTTTTTTTTCTCTAAGGTTAGAGAAGAATTATCTCGAGAAACTGGCCTCAGTGTACGAGTGGTGCAAGTATGGTTTCAGAATCAAAGAGCCAAGGTAACAACCGAACTGTCATTGCCTTCCTAACCGTCCATCTGTCTATCTTTTTAACTAATTTGTCTGTCTGTATCTCTATCTGTCTATCTATCTATCTATCTATCTATCTATCTATCTGCCTGCCTGCCTGCCTGCCTGCCTGCCGGTCCGTCCGTCCGTCCATCCATCCATCCATCCATCTATCTATCTATCTATCTATCTATCTATCTATCTATCTATCTATCTATCTAACTAACAGTATATCTGTATATATGCAATATCTTAGTTTACCAATAACTAGTTTACCTACGACCTCTTTGAAGTCAACAGAAATGCATTTATTTTGGAGCGAGTTTAGAACTTCCAGAGCACATCTGTCGCTTTTATCATACTGTTGGCTTAACCTCGTTAGAAATGTTTTTACTTCTTGCTCTTACCAAATGGCAGGACCAAGATAAACATGATAATTCTTTTAATGATCACCGTTTACAGAGAAGGTTGCTTACTTATTTCTATTGAAGAGCCACGATAAATATGACTAGAATCCCTAGTATATAAAATCTCCTATCAAAATAAC
>JANTCA010000858.1:0-12403 GCA_024741275.1 Chironex yamaguchii
ATAGATAGACAGATAGATAGATAGATAGATAGACAGATAGATAGATAGATAGATAGATAGATAGATAGATAAAGTGTAATGTTGTTTTAACGTGTTTTAGGTAAACCATATATTTGTGGACGTCGATACACTGTAGGACGAATCTGATCATATAGTTTGCAAGTTAATCTATCTTTGAAGAAAATTATTGATATAAATAATTTAGTCAAGAATTACGACCCAGGATCCTTTATCACGTTTTGTAATCAGCATTGTTTTATTGCATCTGAAAAAGTTAATACCTTAAAAATGTTCTCAGTGCAAATAGAAGTCCGCGAGCTCTATAGGATTAATTCAATAAGCATGACCTAAATCAGTTAGTCAGTCATTTAATAAACTCAGTTCTTCTTCAGATAATGCTTTATGTTCAGTTATTGGGGCATACAAAATTACAAAGTTCATTGAGCGAGAGAAAACAATGCATTGGTTTACATCATCGGTTGAAATGTTAACTACACCAAGGAAAGACATTAGTTGACGCAAAGAACTTAATTGCAGGACTTATCTGACGTCCAATACTTGTCACTAATTTGACATCACTGCTACTATTGTTTTGTTTTCACTCTGAAAAACAAATTAGTTGATTGAAAAACTTCTAACTGAAAAGAGAATTTTTTGACAAGAGAAGGCTTTTTCTTACATTCAAGATAAATAATCACTTTTGGCAAAAATGTTTAACATAGTTCTATTAATCATTTCTGATGCATTCATTGCTTTGACATATTTTTGTCTTCATTGTCATTGCTTCCCTTCTTTCGCTTGGTGTATTAAGAAGATTTTGTCAAGAGTGCAACTTTTGGTATTTTTTACTTCTAATCCAGTCCTTATTATTATTTATCGTAGCTAAATTGTTATGTTTTCAATGAGTTATGATTATCCAAGAAATCAAATTGTTCAACCAAATCAAACCACCAGTCTATTCTTTCTACATTTGCTTTGAATACATTCCTTACCATTTCAAAACACCACACGTTTTTATTCTTCAAAGTAGTTCTTATTTCCCACCCTTATCTATGTTTTGTTTTTTCAATAGTTCTTTGCATATTTAATACAGAATATCTTTTTAAAATCTAATTGCATCTTGCATTGGTATATTTAGAAGTTTTTGTTAAGAGTGCAACTTTTGGTACTTTTTTCTTTTATCCCTTATAGTTATTTATAGTAGCTTACATTTTGTATGACTTTTTTGTTTGTTATTTTAAAAATACTGTTAAATCCCTTTGTTTTCAATGAGTTATGCTCATCCGAGAAATCAAATTGATCACTAGTCGATTCTTATCAAAGCACGAATAAGCAGCAATAGCCTCTTTTTCTCCATTGGTTGGAAACATTCCTTACCATTTTAAAACTCCATACGACTTTATCCTTCAAAGTAGTTATTAATTCCTACCATTAGTTATATTTTGTTAACACTGGCCTGCAAAGTTTCAAAAGTAAAGCATCTGATAACTGAATGTAAGGTTATCTGCTATGCAGAATCCATACATTACAATCATTTGTTCAATCAGGTCATGTTTTTGAGATACGAGGCGGTAAAATAATTAAAAACAACATTTAGTGCTATTCAATACCTTTAATTTTTTAGAAAAAAATCTTGACAAAAGAAATCTTTTTTTTTTCAAAGAAGATGCATTGCAGAAATCTAATTATGGATGAGGGCCTCTTTAGTGACTTTCTCCTGTGTTGGGAAGCCACCACGTCTCGTTTCAAGCACCAACAGTAGTAAATAAGAAATTTCACATCCCACCGGTTTTGGTAGCATTCTTCCATGACACAAATATCCTGGTGGAAATGTTATCCCTGTTCCTCAATGAAGTCACCACTGTTCTGAGGGAAATAGTCTAAGTGGGACCGTAGAAAGTGCATTTTGACCAACATGCGGGCGCCTAATTTTTGCTAACTGTTCAAGAGCTCATAGACTTCTGACTCATATTCTGGACTTCGGTTATTTCTGAGAACGTTTTTTATCACTGACGTAAGCCATCACCAAACGGACAGCTCAGCTTCAATCAGTACATCGTCAAACATTGAATCCAGAACTAACTGAAAAATGAGTGAGCGTAAATCATATCTGATTCATAACTGGAAGAACTTTATTCCTTGTGAAAAATAATATTACAAGTCCCTTATTGAAAGGCAATAGAAGATCTCAAATTACGTTGCCAAATTATATATAACAATCTAGCTCGTTACATCGACCAAAGGAAATTGACCCTTCATCATCTCGAGCTATTAATATTCCTATGGTTCGCAACCGGGATAATTCGTAACATCCTCAATGTATGTTTTGTTCTTGTATTTCGAAAAAAGCGCTTCAGGTAATAATATAATATGCATTTCTTTCTGAAGGCTAACTTTTGGACGAAAGAAGGATGTCAGTCATGTGAGTATTTATTCTAATCGCGAATTCTTTTAAAGGAACTTCTATTATTAGATTTTTACAGTGTTTTGATGACGACAGGAATCAACAATATCACCGTGTTAAATAAAAGTTCCTCTTTGAAATTCCAAATTCCTTTTTACGTATTACTTTATAAAGTCAAAGCGGGTTGACTTTGAACGCTAAGTTTGTTATGTTGGCAATAATTTGACGTCATCAAGCAAGCAAGGTCATGTTGTTTTATAATTTTCCGCTACCGCTTATTGAGGTTTACTCTCAAGTAACATATTACCATAAAAACCACAACAGAAGGGACTGAACACTGCAACAGCCGTAAGTTTGATACCTGCATGGCTGCATCTGTAGAAAAAGGGACAATATTGTCAAAACGAATTGTGTTTCTCTTGTCTTAAACCAACATCCAGCTGAAATCTATAATTCAAACGCTTTTGTATTGTAATTTGTATTGTTTTTCTTCTATTAACAAAATGTTGATAGGTCGTTGGTTAATACAATCTTAGAATATATTTGCTACATTATGCAATTAGTTTGTGTTGCAATGAAAATTTTTCATCTTTTATCCAGCTATCAGGATATGAGAAGAGCTGAGTTTACCCTATCTGTCCAAATATGTTTGCGTATTGTGACAAGGAAACAGATGGTGGAGGTAAATATATTATTTGTTGATATAACTGGCAGAAAGCATCCTAATTATTTATTAGTCTTAGTAATATATGGCCTTTAAGTTTTGTTACTCATCAGACGCAATTGCTTTCTCTGGGTGTCAAGGGTGGGCATTATCACAATAGCTGGAATTAGGTGAAGCTAAGTAATTTCGAACATTTAAGACTTTAGTTAGAAAGCATTAACACATATACGTGCTTTGTTTCACGACAACAAGACATGTTCATTGCCTGCCATAGAAGCGCAAACAAAACCTCTCTCCTTCTCTCGATTGAGGTTGCTTATAAATCTTGGACTTCTTGTCTGTAGCTTTCTGTGTGGTTTAATTTTCTATACCATGTTCTCTGAGCCTTATCAATGTCATTTTCAAATTCATTTGAAGACCATCTGCTAGCAAAAATTAGACCCCAATCTCCTATTAAGTTTTTTTTTCTAGACTTACCAACATTGTGTTACTTCCATATATACAAAAGGATGAACTAGATCAATTAGGACGGTTGCAGTGCCATTTTTATCTGTCCCTCTTAGGGTAAGATGATAACTTGCAAATGTACCTTAACGTCAATCAACTAAGCTACTATTTGGGAACCACTATAAAGACACTAGCTACACTGCCGATGAAGCTTAATGTTATATTTATTTACTCAGTATGTAAATTTGTAGCAACATTTAAGGTAGAGAAACAAAATAGCTAGTAGTTAATTATACTTTAAAACTTCCTTACTTTCTAGGATGGACAGTTTTGCAAAGGCGCAAAGACGGAGCAGAAACTTTTGTGAGACTTTGGACGGAATATCAGCAAGGACTTGGGTTACCATATCAAGATCATTGGATAGGATTGGATAACATCAGAATGCTCCTTGCAAGCGAAAAGGTCAAAATACGTTTTGATTTATATGATTGGGAAGGAAATCATAAAGACGCCACCTACACAAGTTTTAATATTGACAATGAAGAAACAATCTACAAATTAACAATTGTTTGATATTTTGGTACGACTTTCTTCAACATTTAACCAGACTTGATCAGTGTCATCATTGCTCAAACTTGATCAATGTCATCATAGCTTAGAAGGGATCAAATAAAATGAATCCATAAAATGCGTCTGAGCTGTAACAAAATGAAAAAATTTGGCGAGTTCTTGTCTTTTAAACTGTGAGTCTGGGTTATCATTTAAAATGTATTGAGTGGCAAGATCTGTAGATTCTGCAAGTGGAACATTAGTGAAATGATTCTTGACATCATTAGACACCATGTACTTACTATATGTGTCTCTGTGCATCATATGTAGCGAAGAGAAGGAAGGGAATTGAATGTGACTTTATGCATCATAGGAAGAGCATATATCCTGGCGAGTTGTTAGCCACTAGGATAAATCTTATCATATGTTTCCTTGTCTAGTTTACCATTACTTAAGTTCTCTTAAAAGACGCTGTTGCTTACGTAACTGTGGCATCGCCCTCAATCATTTTAAATTTACTGTGATCACCAATGATGTCGAGTATACCTAATGATGTCCTTTCATCTAAGTGTATTGGAGTCTGTCTAAATTATTACAAGAAAACCAGTAGTCTGTAGGCAGAAAGAGTTGGTTTTTTTCACTTGGACTCTTCCAATAATGTTTTCTTTCTTCATTTTCTCTTTCTTTGTTTCCTTTCTTGTCTAGGACTGGCTAAGTTTGCTACATCTTTCGTATAAATAGGTTGTCATATACATATAGTTTCCTTTCTGACGTTTCATACTCTGAAGAGTGTCAGACCAAAAACTGCATAAGTATGATTTTAGATATATAAGTTGACAATTCATCATCTCAACTGGTTACATCAGTTTATCATAAGAAGACACACACTGGACTCTTCACTTTTTTAGTCACACTTCTTACGCCTACAAACAGGTTTATTACGAACACTTATAGACAGAGTATACAAAATAAATAGCACATGGCTTAGATTTGAAAAGGACACGAAGAAACTTAATCTTTCCCTACAAAAGTATCTCTACCCATCTCATCTTATAGACAGAGTTTTAAACAAATACTTGGACAAAATATCACGGAGGCTGCTAAGAATACAGAAACAGTTACCCTTTACTTTAAATTGCCAGTACATGAAGTTGTCATCTTTTACTCAATGCAAGATAAAGTCTTTGGTTAAAAAAAAACTGTAAGAATGTAGATATCAAGATAGCTTTTTCGTCTTTCAAGATAAACAGATTTTTTGCTATTAAGGACCCTGACACGAAATCTCTCTATTCACACATCGTTTATGTGTTTAAATGTGCGGGATGTAATTCCGTTTACGTCGGTGAAACGAGCCGACACTACTTTAGGGTTGTCCGGCAACATTTGGTTAGCGATAGGAATTCACACAAATTTAAACATTTCAAGAGTTCGGAATCTTGTAGGCAGATTTTTGATCAGAGTTGTTTTAGTATTTTAGACTAGTTTTTTTCTTACCTCAAAATCAAAGAGGCGTTGCACATCACATGGGAGAAACCCAATCTCAATTAGCAACTCTTCCATGTCAATTTGTCACTTTCTCTGTAATAGATCTGTTGCCGTTTTTTTGTCTTGTTTTCTGTGTTTTTAGTCTTTGTGCATTGTTATATTTACCACTTATTATTGTTCTGGATTACTGTATTCCCTTTAGGTGTTCCGTTTCTTGTCCTAATGTCTAAACACATGTTCTACCTTTGTATTATTGTAATATACCACTATTATTTAAACCTAACTGTACTGTTGATTTTAATCTGTAACTAATGATGGATAAGGTTTGTCCGAAACATGTCTTACAAACTAAAAAAAAATAGTCATGTTTATTTAATGTATTACAAAACGTATATTGCAGTGGAATTTTGGTAATATTGTAAAAAATATGTTATCTTTAACACAGACTCAATTAAAAATTCTTAAGGTTTTAATGAAATTAAGGCCAAAATTGTGATAAGTTATTTTTTGCAGATCATCGTAAGCCATTTCCCAAATGTACCACTATTGATCACCATTTCAATGTCGTCTTTTGATGCAAGTGTAGGATGTCAAAATGTCATTAGCAAATGTCAGACGTGAAAGAAACTTATCATCAATACCAACATCTTGTTCTTCCCAGTTGTCTCTTATCAAGAATTGCAGTCTGGAGACCTCGTTGTCACCTTGTCTTGCATACTTTAACAGCTTCATCGTTTTGCTGTCTCAATGTAGATTCAATGAGAAAGCATCATCGTAGAAGCTACCTGTCAAGGTGTCGTATAAAGAGTAGTATCCATGGCCTTCAAACAGTGAATAGCAGATCCAATCCTATAGAATGGAAAGCCTTTTCATTATCCACAATGGCAAAACACAGTTGGATGTAATATTCACTGGCTTTTTCTTATAGTTGACTTTTAGTCTTGATGTGATCAAATATAGACAATTTTGAGGTAAAACCAGCTATCTAGAGACACAAGCATCCATCTCAACAATTCTTCCAAACATATAAAAGTAGTCCTGTTTATTTAATGTATTACAATATTAATTAGAATTACATTGGACTGGTAGCGCTACAAAACTTGAGCTAGGCAAAGGACAACTCTGATTTCAAACAAGGGTGGACGGAGCTTGAGCATGGCAACTATAGGCGTCTAATGGAACGGAAACCCTAACGGAAAAAAACCGATTCCTTTCTCAAAGAAACAGAGGTTAGGCATGGCGTCACCCCCTTCCTCTAAAACTAGCTGATTACAGTAACTAAGATGGCCTTTGTCCGTCATGGCACCGAAGTGGAGAGGAGACAGGTAACAACGGAAGATGATTCATGAAAACTATGCCAAGAGCAGAAAAACAGTGCATATCGTCTTCTCCTCGAATGTTAGGTAGTAAATGAACCTTTATCTTAACTAACTGCAACTCCTTTAATAAATCAACAAATCGACATTTCTAGGACGCGAAACAATAGCAATTATAACAAAGTTACGTAATTATTAAGTTTCACTCTATCTACAAGCTCAGGTTTAATATTTTCCCGACCAGAAACTCGGCAGTGTGCGTAATTTGCCACACTTCTGGCAAAACCTTATGCCGTAAAATAGAAATACAGCACTCTTAATGAGTTTAGACTAGAAATTCGTATAAATAAGTTTTCTTCCTAGACAGCATATTCGAACACTTTGCTCACCGTATTCTGTATCACAGAAAGACTTGTAAAAGTTAGGCCACTCCAAATTCATGTCACTTTGATATATCATGATCCCTTACACTCGTGATAGGAAAAGCACTTAACATCAGAAAATTAATTAGACACTTACGTTCTGTTTTTGTTCAACAACTTATTAACAGTTCAATCCGCCCACCATATTTGAAAGAATGCTCTACGACAAACTAGAACCATTGAATGGCGAACTTCTTCCTGGTGTAAGGTTTTCTTTTACTCGTTTACACTTCCTAACACACCTACAAAAGAAGTCAACAGACCCTAAAGTCTTCTTGTAAAGCCAACTTCCACCTTCTATTGTTCCATGTGGAATAATACAATATAAAAGCATGTACACTTCAAGTACTAGAAGAGGAGTTAGTGGCTTGTCAAAACGTTTTGCTAGTTCTATTTTGAGATTTCGAGATCTCTTGATAGTAATTTGTTGAGTCTCTTTCAAAAATACCATAGACAGTGTAGATGCCTTCATGCATACTTAGGGCTTGTTATCTTTTCTTTTATCTCTACTTTTGTAGGAAGAAAATATTCAGTTTGCTTACAGCTGTGGAGATTTAAGATTTAATATATCCAAAATTGTTTTTTTATTAGTGAAGATAAACTTTAGATGGTGACTGATAGTAATCTTGCAATTTACTTTAATAACTACCACGTCGATTTTTGGCCTAAGAACTTTTAAAGAGCTGAGTGGGGCAAGTGGAAATAATGGGTATTCGACTAGAGAATCTTCTGTCATTCCGATGCAACTTCACTCGACGGAAACCATGGCGGAAAGTTTCATTATAATATTTGATATCTCCAAATTGTTTTGCGGAAAGACTGTTGATAGCAATATAAATATTTATATTGATATCAAAAATTAGTTAAAGAATTTGTTTAAAGCAGTGTGGACAACTGTTGGGTTTATAACAATAAGTAGCAAATTGGTAATTGAACTGTATGTTTCTGTTTACAACAGTTTCTCGAAAAGCTACTTGTACTGGTTAGTAAATTCGTTGGCAGTGAGCTTTCCAGTTCATATTTTCCATCTTTCATGCACAGCTCTTGGGGTATTAAAGGATTGGAGTTTTACTCTGTCTGTCCAAATGCGACATGGGAGCAGATGGTGGAAGTAAAGGAATAATCTCTTAAAATAAGTTGCGCAAACAACCTGAAAATTTGTTATATGTGGTCATGATTGGGCTTAAGGCTTTATTTGTGTTTAATATATCACTTTTTCAGCAAACACAATTGCTTTTATAAGGTATCGAGGAAGGCATTCGTACAATAGCTGCACTAAGGGAGAGCCGAGGGAATTGGAACTTTTGTCGCTAAGACTTATAAGATAAAGAATATATCAAACTAAATATTAATTCAATCTTACTTTGTTCTCTACTTCTTAGAAGTATTATTTCGAGACGGGTTGCCAACCAAGACTCCTTACTCAATCTTCCGACAAGGTTGTCGGCTAGACTATGACATTTTTATAGATAAAAAAAGGACTATAACTATTATGACAGTTGCAGTGTACCATTCTCATATTCTAGGATGGATAGTTGTGGAAAGGCGCAAAATGGACAAAAAACTGTTGCGAGATTTTGGATGCAATATCAGCAAGGATTTGGGTTACAAGATCAAGATCATTGGCTGGGATTGCGTAATATCAGAATGCTTGTTGCAAGAGGAAAGTTCAAATACGTTTTGCTTTATATAATAGGAAAGGACATCATAGATACGACATCTACTCAAGACAGCAAAAACTAATTCTCAGGACATCCCGATCCCTGTCAACTCGGACGTCCGCACTGAAGAAGTATAACATAGCTGTACCTGATCACATCTTGTAGCCTGGTGATGGGAGAAGTATCTCTCGAAACGTAGCTCATAAAAAGCATACGACTCATGTCATGATGAAGCTCCTGTCTACATAACTAGTTTTCATTTTACGTAAAAATGTAAGCAGTATATAGATTTATAATAGAATATTTCAACAAGGCTTGCAATAGAATTCTACAGACCCCAATTGTACCATAACTGGTCAAAAAGGACTCCCAGGGATAGAAACGAATTTTACTTTAAGCTATAATATGTAGGTGCCTCTCTTTGATTGCACAGAAAAGAATCAGTAACCTTATTAAGACATGTTATAAGGAGTGTAACATTAAGTTGGTTTTTACTTCTTTTAAAGCTGCAAATCTATATTTTGTGAAGGATCCTTTCTATCTAACCTTAAGCATGTACTTAAGTCTGAATCTTGTAAATTTTTATTGTACACTTATCTTTGTTGAATTAAGATTCTTTCATTGCAATAAACGCATTTAGGCTTTTATTGTATGGAGATTATATTCATAGTACTCAACAATTTCATGCTACATATTTTTAAAAGCAGTATTCAATTTGGATAGGATCATTTAAATAACACATTGTTAACATATATTGTTTCACTGCTGTAGCGTAGAATATAAATTACAGACATTTAGACATACTTGTAACTGAAGATGACTGAATTTTAGTCGAAACTTTTATTTTAAATTAAAGAATGCCATAATATTTTTACGATGGCTTACAGGTATATTGCTCTTTAGATCATTAAGTAGAAAGAACCTTTTAAGTGACCCAAACCATAGTAAACTACAGCAATCTTTACAAAAGTAGAAATATTAGAGTTTGTTTCTTATGCTAATGATGAAAGTATTGCTTTTAATGTTAGTGTTTCACCATGTAACCTCTTCAAATGTTTGTTCTTTACTTGAGTAGGACAAATCGAACATGAATATTTGAGATATTTAACAGAAGGTTAAAAAGTACTTCAACACAATACATAGCAGGTATGCAATAAAACTACTTACGAGTCATATTGAGAAAGTGGAAACTTCAAAAATATGCATTGCAAGTTTGTTTGAGAAAACAACGCCCGACGTAGGATTGCAAATGTGACAAAGTCAATTTTAGGCAATGCTAGGCTCATATTTAGAATCTAAATTATCGAAATCAAATATTAAACACGTATGAAAATATTTGAGGTTTATTTGATACATTGATGGCTATCCTAGTTTGCTGTCATTTATTTCTTTGTAAATATATACATTGAAAATAACTTTACTTCATATGACGAAATAAAGAAATCCAACTTCATTTTATTTAGTAACAGCATAGGAAGGCTATTTTTGCACAAAAGGACAGTTTGTTTTGCAGTTGTCATATAACTTATCCTCTGGAAGCAGAATCAGGAGTTCGATATGTCAGCTTGTGTTCTGTGCGTTTTTTACTTAATAAACGAGATCAAATCGACTAGAAGATGATGGACTTTCAAGCAGATGGCGCAATTCAGTTGATTGTTACACTGCTGTAAACAGGGTTAAAACAATACAAAGCATCAAAACTGTGCTATGTTAAGTGTGCTATGACGTTTGACCCAGTCGATGGACGAATAGCAAATTGAATGTTTACCACAGTTTATCGTAGTTAAGAGGGAAAGGGGTAAATAATTTATTACTTTAAAATTGGGAAAAGCCAGCACGTTCGTTTTCAAGACTACAAGAAAGGTAAAGTTTGACTGAATTTTGCTGTTATAGCAAACATTTTTACGTTTACAACTGCTGTGGAATGCAACTCCACAGGCTGGTGCAAATAAAACAATTTCCTGCTTAAATAAAAGTACGGTGCAATTGTCTAATCTATCTATCTTAACTTCAAATTGGTTTCCATTTATAACATGCGAGAAGCATTTTCTCTTTGTGATACATACAGCTACAATATGTCTATTTACATCAATTTAATAACTTAACAAAATACCACCCATAATAGAATTTTACATCTTGAAATGCGAGAAGTTGTGAAATTATATCTATACACCAACAAATTCATAATCCCTAAGACTAAGAAATATCATCGCGGGAAACCCTGTTAATTGAATTATAAAACTGGCTTATCGAGGTTTGCACCCTCAGAGTGCATCTAGTTTACTGATAAATTTTTGAGGAATTTCTACAGTTTTGTCTTTAATGGCATTGAATGATCAGCTACATCATGCTACATTTTATTTGCGTAATTCACATCAAATTCCTTTTAAAGCAGAGAACATAATATGACAGTCAGGAACGGGAACAAAATAAAATATATCCTTTCTCCTTGCGTCCAAAATGACAACGTGCAGTATAATTCACAACACATCTCTGTCACTCTAATCACTATTATCAATCAAAGCGCTTTTCTAGCACATTTTTGGGATTTGTTGTTTTTGAATGAGATTCTATTTCTTATTTAACAAGGTAGAAAGTAAAATATTCAATTAGACTTTGATTGTTTTTTTTACTTGCGCGTTTGTATAAAATGAAATGGATTGCTTATCATTGTTAAGCAGAGCTGTAAATATTTTCAATCTTAAAAACCCATAATTTATGTTAGATCCCGACCACACCTATCGAGATACATTTGAAGACGCAACTTTTTTATCCGTTTTTTGAGGTTCCGTCCACACGTATCCGGCATTTTTAGCCACCGAAAACGCATCTTTTTGAAAACGCTTTCCGAAATGGAACATTTTGAAAACGCCGGATTCCAGGATACATGTCAGAGCAAATCTTTCTAAAATGAATAAAAAGTTGCGTTTTCGAAAATATCCGGATTCGTGTGGACTGGGCCTTAGCGTTTCCCTATTACTGTGCAAGAGAATAAGACTTGTTTAAGACATTCTGAACAACCTCTTGTTGTTTTTTAGCACATTTGGCAAGTGGAAGGTGTAAAATACTTAAGCACTTGGTTTATATATATATTATATGAATATATATATATATATATATTTATCAAGAGTGGTGCATTACCACAATAGCTGCACTAAGTGTGAGCCGACCGGGCTCGAACTTGCAATCCTCAGACTATATATATACAATGCTTATATGTAGGATACAACAAAAAAATGCATTACAAAGGAAAGTACTTAAGGGAGTACAGGCAATTCCAAAAATACTCACAGTTCATTAATACTTACAAACAAATTTTATTATACACAGCAGTAAAACTTACAACAATACACAGTAATACAGTAGGTTCTCTAAGGCATAATGCTAAGAATTCGGAAGAAGAAAGGAGTTTGAAATATAATTAGAAAAGTAGGTAAAAAGTGTACCAAAGCAAA
>JANTCA010000860.1:0-12399 GCA_024741275.1 Chironex yamaguchii
AATCTGTGTTTCTATGCGGATAGAAACATTACCTAGCCAAGGAAGTTTTAGGTATACAGGACATTTTTCAGGCCCAATATACTTTCCTTTCTGACGTTTCATACTCTGAAAAGTATCAGACGAAAAAGGCTTTTAAGTTTGTTTTTAGCGCAATGTCGCAAATTTTCAAGGCGATTTTCAAATTTTGTATCACAAGAAGATTGTTTAAAAGGTCGTTCTATGGTCCTGTGGCTTCCTTGTTATAGGTACTGTGTAGTGATGAGAGGAATACCATCTGAGATGAAAATAGTGAATTGATTTGAGATACAGATGCATTTAAAGATAGACATACGATATTCGTACAGATAGACATACGATGTATGATGCAATTCTTGTTTCCGAGACGTCTGTTATAACCTGTTTTTTTAAATTTTGTTTCGATTTAACTGTGTGGAGTTCCGTTCCGACTTTGATTACTTTTTACTGACAATTATTGTCGAGTGAAGTATGAAGCTCGTTTTTAGTGATATGATGGCAGATTTTGATATAATGTGTTCAATCATTCAGTCAGTAACATATTACAAGAGTGATGCAGGACTTTGAAAGTGTACGAATAGTGCGGTAGCTAATGTTTGAACCTTTTTGCTATCATCAAATTTTTCAAGTACTAATCCATGTCTTGTTTCATTTCTACAAAAATACATTAGGCCCACAGAAGAAGTTGATAGCTTTTGGTGACGACAGCGATTGACGTGGCATCATCTTAGCAGCTGAATGGCAGGATAATGTGTATTGACTTGTGTGCTGCTGTACATATACATATGCATTAATTGTCACAACGAAAATGATGTCTCAGGATTTTTAACTTAATTCTTCACCGCCCTTTTATACTTAGAGAATGAAAGCTTTTTTTTTTGATTATAAGGTTTGACATAACATCGAGTTTAGTTAAAACTATGAAAGAACCAGTTTTTGCTTAAAGTAATCAGTCCCAAATGGCATCATTTTAGATGTTTTAGGCTACAGCACACTTGATTTCCTTGGGCTGTGTTGTAACTCTGTTTTAACAAGTACTGCGGATACCAATTCTATGTCGTTGATTGTAAGCTCCTTTGTCAATAACAAATGTAAAACTAGATTTGTCTGTGGTTTGCAGACTTTATATTTATGGTTTTTATGGTTGGTAATTTATCAAGTGCAATTGGAAACAATGATGAACACTTAAAGCAAGAACTGTTAAGATGAAATAGAGAAAAGCCAATAAACTAGCACAAGAGACGAAAGAAGAATGCATACAAGGCCTCTATGTTTCAATTGCATTAGTTATACCAAGTGCATAATACGTGTTAGGAAACAGGGATCATGATTAATACAGATAACTAATGGATAATATAGTTATTCACTTGATTTCGGACTCTTCCTTCGTCTTTTTAAACTTTATTTATGACTAAGCACAGTTTTTTCTGTTCTCTTAGTTTACGTAAGAGGATAGCTTGAAGGACAAATTATCATGAGATGTTGTGAGCTTGTGAGAGCTTTGTTTAATCAAAACAGACAGGTTCTTATGACCTTAGTGCTATTGACGATTTTTGGTACTGTCCTAACATGGGAAATAAGAAAGGTGATGAAAATGGTTTGGCTATGTCGTACCAATGAGGGCATAACGCGTTCTTTAACCTGCATTCGTATTAGTTCCTTAGCTAAGTAAAGACGTCTCAAAAGTCATGTCAGGCTGAGAAATGAGCAATATATCAAACAGCATATTGAAAGAGAAGCCCTGCAACCTGAATAGATATAGCTGCTGGGACATATTCCTTTGGACGAATGCTGCGAAGAGGATGAATGAAACCCAACCTGTGTGAAATGGCCTAATGGGGATGACGACGATGATGATGGTGGTGATGATAATGTTTAATGACGTCTAGTGATGACGTTGAGTTAGTCATAGCAAAATAAGGTATTTGCTTCTTTTTCGTTATTTTAATACCGTTACCTTAGTGAATACTTCAAAGACCAATGTGAGCCTACAAAGGAAGCATTCTCCATTTGTTCCTTGAAAGGCCGCCCTAGTGTATAGCTGGAGTTCATGACTTTTTACATAGTTTCGTCTTGATGCTGTGGCTGGTGTTGTACTTGCCTTGATTGCTTTCTCGAATGTCTCGAATGTTTACTTTTTCCTTTAACTTTTGTCCAAGCCAACGTGTGGTCAGAACCACTGTCGTATCTTTAACACTGTAGTCCACAAAATAATAAAGTTCCATAATGGTGAATAGAGAGTATACATGAGATAAACGGAGAACTTAAACTAATTGGCTATGGTGTACAAATTCCAGTAGTGTATCCACTAAAAAGAAATCTCTTTATAGCTTGAGATATTTCTCTGAGCCAATATTCCATCAAAGCTTAATTATAGTCATCTTAAACAAAGTCATCAAATTCCTGGAAAGCAGCTGCTTATATAGGTTTGAGAAGTCCACGTAGAAGCCAGTAGAACTTTCCAGAACAGTACGGAATGCTATAGAGCACAGTAGAATATTCTAGAAGCTTTTAGAGCAAAATAGAATCAAATGGAACTTTCGGAGAGCTTCATGTAAATATTGTATCAGTACTGTCCCTACAGCACATGGAAGGTTTGTAGAAGGTTCTAGATATACATAACACTTTCTAGAATGTTCTAGACGTCCGTAACACTTCCCCACCTAGCCTGTGGGTACAGTGGAACCCCGTCTAACGGCCACTTCGTTAATACGGGGTTAAAACACTTTTGTGGCCCGCAAGAATAGCTATACATAGTCTAATTAAAAAAACTGTTAACGCCTCCCATTAATACGGCTATTGGCTACATTTTGCGATCGCAAACGGCGATTCTTTATAATTCCACCCCGTTAATATGACCAAATTGCATTCAGACAAACTGTAATAAAATTAAAATAATCTGTTTCGTTTGCAAAATAACTTTTCACTATTAAAGTCGCTTGGTTCTTTTCTTTCCTCTTGCTTCTTGCTCTTTTGTTCATTTGAATTTCAGACTTCCCTCAGTTTGGCGTGTGGGCCTCACCGAGAGATTATTATTGGTTCCCAGTAGGCTTTTCAGAAGCTTAACATATTTCTCTTGTCCTATAAATCTGTAAGGGACGCAAAGGACTCCCATGCAGTATCCACCACCTTGGTATATAGCTTTTCCAGCAATCTTCGCATCTGCTGTGCATCCTGTTTGTTTTAGTAAATGACAAAGAATCCCTGTGCCTTGCTTTATGCTTGCTAGTGCCCGTTGTATATGGCCAACTACATCTCCATTTTTGACAACTGCGAATGCATTCTTGTCTTGATGATTCTGTGGCTCGTGTTGCAAGTTGTGTTCCCCAATCTCGATTTTCCAGATGTCTTTATACTCGTGGTAACCCCTCACCCACGATGGTACCACAACTTTGCTACTGTTTAAATCAGAAGCAGCACATGAAGAAGTAGAACTCTTAGTTGCATGCCATCTTCAAGAGTGTAACAACATATATTACTGAGCAAAAGTGTAACACCCACCCAACTGTTATTTAACACATTTTTGATAACTATCTAAATATCCAGATGTCTATCAAAGAGAACAGTTGCTTAGGTTGTTATTAATTTCTACCCCTTAAACTGCAAATTTGACCCTTCCTGGTTTATAGGGTCGTTAATATGTTATAACCACCTTAATTTGGCCAATGTTTGGTGGCCTGTTTGTGTATATATTAATTGAGTTCCACTGTGTTACCTTAAAGATTAAAAGCAATCAAGGGGGGGGGGGGTGTCCTTTGGCTCTGTGTGTAGACTTTCGGAGCTGTCCATGGTCTGGTGTCGGTGACTTTGAAGTTCTTTTCTTTGAGAATCTTTACAAAACAGCAGCATCCATGCCCATTGGTGCTGGTTCTGTTGGTAGAATGGGCTGTTCATCACCTGACGACGATGCATAGCTGATGTCGTCTCCCTGTTCGAAATCCTCTGGAGCAGTATATCGTGGTTTCAATTGGTCAACATGGCAGCGCCAGGTTGGACCATGAGGCCAGATGCGAAAATTCACTGATCAGGCACCTGTTTGTTTTGTGACAATCTCAGGTACCCATCTTGGATCTTTGTCACTTCAAGGACCAAATTAGATGGCATATACTAGATCTCCAATTTGGGAATTGGTAGTGACAATTGCAACGTCTTGCACCTGTGATTTTGTAGCCTCCTTTCCTTGCTTTCCTTGGGCAATGTAAACAGGCGGTGGCAGCAGCGTATCAATTTTTGTCCCCAATTGCCGGGAATTTAACAGCTCATGTGGTGAGTATCCTGTGCTATTTGGAGTGCAGCGATACTGCATGAAGAATTGAAGATGCGCCTTCCTCGATGGTAGACTAGACTTTCGTAGTGTCAACTTAAATGTCTGGGCAAGTCGTTCTGCTGCACCATTGGGTGAGGGATGATAAGGGGCTCAAATAAGATGTGTTATTCCTTTATCCTTGCACGAAGCTTGGAATTCTGATGACATGAATGTCGAACCATTGTCTGTAACCAGTGTGTGTGGATATCTGAAGTGTACAAAGTCCTGCTCGTATAAAGCGATAGTGACCTTTGTGGTCACTGCTCGAATGGGATGTATGCAGGGATACTTCTAATAGGGATCAACTAGAACTAGCCAATTAAATCCCAAGAAGTTAATAGCATGATCCAGGTGCAGCCGGCTCCATGGCTTCTCAGGTAGCATCCATGGGTGAATTGCTGGTCTGGATGGTTTATTCTGATGTTCTGCACAAGCAGTGCAGCTTTGGCATGTGGATTCAATATCCTCATCAATATTCTGCCAGTAGACTGAGGTTTGTTGCTAACTGCTTCATTCCTTGCATGCCAAATTGTCCAAGATTTAACTGTTCCAGGACTACATGACGGAGACTGGCAGGTATTATAACTCAGGAGCTATGCACTAGGCAATCGTTGACAGAGAAAAGAATGTCAGCCAGTTTCCGATAGCAATGCCTTCTGCTTCCTTCATTTTTTTTTACTTTGAGGGCAGCCTTGACGAGTGAAGCATAGAACCATTGAAATAATGGGGTCCTTGGCTGATTCAGGACAGAGTGATCCATGTTGTGTTGGTTAAACCTTGTCACCTTGTTTGTGGTGCAAACCATCAGTTGGTCTTCGACACTTTCCTCCTCATCGAACTCGCAGTCGTCCGTAATCGTTGGAAGGTGATTTAAAGTTGAACTTTGGCATGGCTTGCGGGTCTTTTATACTCAATGGTGTAGTCAAATTGACTGAGTAACAGTGCCCGGCGAGCTAGATGATTGACCGCAAGGGCTGATGTTTGTTTTCCAGGACCAAACATAGCTATTAATGGTCAATGATCAGTGACTAAGAGGAACCGTCGTCCATACAAGTCCTGATAGAACTTCTTCAGACTAAGCACAATGGCTCAGGCTTCCTTTTGGATCTGACTATAGTTGCGTTAGGAACAGTTCAGCTTCTTGGATACATTGCAGATTTGTTGCTTGGTTCCATCAGGATAGCAGTGAAATAGTACAACACCAACTTCAACTTTTGAGGTATCACATGCTAATCCCAGTGGTAAAGACGGGTTGTAGTTAACGAGGACATTTTCCGAGGATAACCAGTCGTTTAGCTGATTGAACATCATTTGTTGATCTGATCCCCAGTGGCAAGGTGTATATTTCTTGGTCAATTGGTGTAATGGATTGGAGACCATAATCAGATGTAATTGAAGATGCTTAGCATAGAATTGGACTGAGCCAAGGAATGCTTTGAGACTGGAAAAATTTGTTAGCAGGGGCATGGCAAGGACAGCATCAACCTTGGGAACTTTTGCAATTCCTCTCTTAGATAAAAAAAATGGCCAAGATGTGTTACAAATGCCTTTGCAAATTGGCATTTTTGTAAACGGCAGTGGAGGCCTTCCTGATCCAGACATTTCAGTAGTCTTTGTAAATTGGCCACGTGATCCTTTAAATATTTTCCACTTACGTCGTCCAAATAAACGGCCACTCCAGGCAAGTTGTTGGTAAGCTGATCCATAACTTGTTGAAAGTATCCTGGGGCAGACTTTATGCCAAACGGTAGTCTCTTCTGCAACAGAACTCCTTTCTGCATGTCAAGGGCAAGTTTTCTTTCACTTTGCAGGCCCAGTTTGATCTGGTTATATCAATCTGCAAGATCAATCTTAGTAAATCCATATCTGCCTCCCAATTTGTGCATTAAGTCGTGGACGGGAGAGGTAGTGGACGACGGCAATCCCGGATTCAAAAGCTTTCTCCAGGTCTTCAATAAGGGCATCAGAAACAGGCCTGGTTTTGCAGAATGTCAGACGAGCTTCAGGTTTGAACTCTACCTCAAGCTCCAGGTCCAGCTCCAGGCAAGACATCCCAACCCACAATCCACAGATCTGGGAATGAGTTGCAAAGTTGACGGCATCTTTCACGTAATTTGTGATCCACTGGAAGGTGGGTCATATACCATGTGACAATCTGAATCGGGTTGTTGTAATGCTTCATCTGCCGATATTACCAACTGGCGAGTACTAAAGCAACCCAAGAGGTTCAAGTGTGCAACTGAAGTGACTTGAAATCGGACTGAGTACTTGTTCTTGGATCCAAGCTGGTTAGTCTCTGTGACACAAGTACCTTTCACAGGTAGGTCGTGTTTGCTGGCAGGTTGATACTCGGTTTCAGGCTTTTCCAGTGGTGGTTCACCTAGTTCTTTCCAATGGGCTGTCCCAGTATCAACCCTTCATTTCAATGGTTTTGCCATCAATTTGGATGGGCTTCTTGAGCTTTGGCAAGGAGTCCGCAAGGTCTGGTGTCTGGACAGATTTGACTTCAATGCACTTGACCTCTTGTTGAGTGGCAAGGTGGCCTTTCTTCTTCCGGCAGGCAACTAGAAGGTCCTAGACGTACATTTTCTAGAAGGTTCTAGACATAACAACTAGTCTGCACTGATTAATGCTTTTGAATACATTCACTTTCTGATATGTCACTGTTAACGTACCTGTAGTCTATCATGTTTGGATACTATCCGCCAGAGGATCCCTATGTATGCCAAGGGGCTTGTATGTAAGACACGAAGCAAGAAATCTTAATGTTCCCATGAAAACGCCCCAGGAGCAGATTTTCGGCCTGAAAGGTCTCAAAAGGTCTGACAAAATGGAAGTGTCTTATTCGGATAACATATATGTAGAGAGATCTCAAAACAAAATGAAAAGACAGAAGCAATCTAAGTGGATATAATAAGAACGAGAGCGAGAACAAGAACATAAGAGTAATAGTTAAACCTTTCAGTAATGCTGAGCAGGATATTAGCTTTTCCGTCTCGTTAGAAATATCAAGATTTCAGGAGCATTGAAAACCATGCCACAAATGGAAATGCAAATGAATTGCCTTCTTCATCGAGGTTATGAAATAAGGGCCATGGACCCAAATTGTAGTGCAGATGGAGAACATCTAAGAATCACAATCGCAAATGATCGAGGTGATAATGTGATGATAGAAAGAATGCATCAAAGTTAACTTTGGATTTATGCTTCCAAACAAAAGCCTCGTAGAAACCAACTTTTGCGCTGAATTAGGCTTAACGCTCATTAAAACCAGCAGTTTACAGAAAAGGGCATCCGTGTTATGATAATTTTGAAGGACAGACAGCTACCAAATGCAAAGCATCTAATCATGTGGTGGCTTGACTTAAATTCAGTTTCAGAAATTACAGGCTCCAATTGTTCATAAGTATGGCAACATGATAAATATGACAAACTCTTACACACACTTACTTTTGACCAATGACAATTAAATAACATTTTCAGGGTATACATTGGAAAAGAAAATAAGTAAATAATGTACCGCTTAAGAGAAAACTGGAAGAACAGGAGAGTTTATTATCACGCATGAATATATTCTCCTTTACATTGTGATGAACTGATCATTATAGTAGGAACTGATATTCTGTATATTTCAGGATCGCATTTCTGCAATGGTGCAAATATACAACAGATTACACTTCCCAAAACATGGTCTAATAGCACAGTTCGTGAAAAATAGACGTCAGGTATTTACGGAACAAAAACTATTTACGCACTTTACTCGAGTACTTTAAAGAAAAAGGGTTTGAGGACACAACTAGATGTAACAGACATCGTAATGGATTAGAACTAGGAAGCAGGACAAAAATATCAGCCTTTAAAATCCGATGACACCAAAATTCAACTAAAATTTTGTAACAATTTGCGAAGAGACCAAAAATAATATACTTGGTTTTTATTTAAAATGTTACCAAATTCCGTCTTTCTTACAATTGTAATATATTACAATACACAGTAACTGATAATGCATCCACATGTTCTCTATCTCTTGGAAGCAATCTCCATAATCGCTATAATGCAATTATTGGCTCCTGCTTTCAGCCATAAGCTGCACAATATAGTCAGTAATTTCAGAAACAGTGGCATTCCTTTCTCCATAGCCGACAGCCAGCACTTTTCTTCCTTGGGACAGGAATTCAATTGCCTCACTGAGATCACCAAGAAGAGCTTGACATTTTCCTGATAGAAAGAAATTAGACGACATTGAGTTAGTGAAAGTTAAAGAATGACGATGAGAACAACACCCAAAAGAAACCACTTACTTCCTTACAATGACCACAAAATCAGCAGATCTTACACTGTTTTAAAAATTGGTCTAGCAGTACAAGAATAAAAAATCTTAGAGGCATGCAGCACAAAGTTATTTCTTGTAGTCTTAATATAAAGGCAGGCTGGCCCAAGACCGTAGCAGATGGAGTGTCTTAACTGCCTCATGCATCGAACGACGTGGGAGCAAGTAAGTCTAAGTAAGCAATATAAATTTATGGAACTTTTAAAATATATCTTGGCAAAGCTTATAACAAAGATTTCAAAAAACCCGAAAATCTTTCCACATACCACTGTTTATCTACTTCTTAAATCGTTTGCTCCATTGACGTGCAATTTGTTGTACGATACCCCTGTGTTGTTACTATCATAACCTAGACACCCTGTGATTCTGAGACGTAACAGACACTTTACTGGTATTGTCATTAAACTGATCTTGTATTGATAAATCATCTACTTCTATAATATTCATTGTCATTCACAAAATGCAATGGAAAAACTTAGCTTATTGTCTCAACGTTTCTCTCCCGATTCATATTTAGTTTACATATACAAAAAAGAGTATGTTATAAATACCTTGAAATGCATCATACCTATTTTACATAGAAGAAGTCCTATGCAGGGATGGAACTGAGTGTAATACCTCTGCAGACCAAGCAATGCTTTTTTACCAAAAGTGACAGCTTCTTTCCATTTACTTTCTTGTAGACAATTTTCAACTAGCTGGTCAAAACCTTTAATAAGCTGTAGATTAAAAGTATGTAAATACTGCTGACTTTCTACAACCCTAATTTCTAGGTCAGGGTATGTATTTTTATTATTGTTTTTAACACAATGCAAGAGTTTTCCAATTTGATCCATAAAATAATGGGGATGTAATCCAATTTTGTATTCATTTTTCTCTTTGCACTCAATGCAAACATTGTTTGAAAGATCTGTTGAAAAAAAAGACAAACTCACAAATGTGGATAGTCACAATAAACATAACTAATTATTACATTTGTAGCATCAATTTGTTTTTCCTTTACCTTTTTATGTCTTGTAAAATAACCTCAACAAACCTTTATTACATTAAAGGGTGTCCCTTTCTCGTCAATAACACTCTCAAAACCAGTATTTTACATTCATAGTGTACTTTTGACTCCTTTCAACATGCAAAACTGTTCCATGTCTAGTTTTGAAGTATATGGTCACTGTGGTATCACCATGTCATGATTACATGTACATTTTGGTGATGATATTCAGATGCTGCCTATGCCTTGATGTCAGACATATAATAAATTAATTAATACACATTTTCATCTTATTATTTAGCATTCTTCAGGTACTTTATGTGTGTAAATATATAGATATGCATAAAGTTATTCATAAGCCCATTCACTCTGAGTGCATAAGAACTACATAGTTCCTCATAAATATACCAACCACTGTCAATGCTACTGAAAAATACATCAAGTCTTACAGAAAACAACGTCAAGACAAAATACAGGAACCATACAGCATCATTCCGACAAGCACAACACAGAAACTTCACTGAATGTAGTAAATCATCTGGACCCATAAAGACCAAAAGATTGACTCCATATCATGGCGAATACTCCCAACACAGCCTCCATACAACAGCTTCAGCAAAGATGCAGCTAATGAACCAAATCATAATCCCTAAATCAGTGTAAAAAAACGCATATCATTGTGCTGCCATAGAAACAAAGCTCTGCTTAGTAACAAGAAGAAACACCCAATCAGAAGACTAAGAAACCACCTTATGGCTTTTTGAACCAAGGAGCAACCAATCAGAACAGTAAAGATCTCACACTGTAACTTAATAAACAGTCAGAGCACTCTACGTATTTTAATGTATAACATCACAAGGTAATCTTAAAGAAAAAACCCTTGAAGAGTGAGCTATCATGAAACAGGCTTGTAGGGATAAAAATGTAGAAGATTTGTCTTCTCCTCACTTCATATATATATACATATACTATCTCTACAGACACAAGGTCTTTCCTACACTTGACAAGAGTGGAACATTGTCACAATAGCTGCACTAAGTGGGAGCTGACTGGGCTTAAACACATGACCCTCGGATGCAAAAACCAACATTCAAACCTCCTAGCCATCACAGAACCATGACTTGGTGAAACCAAGTGGTGGGCAAGGGGAAATACATTAATTTTTATGTGCTTCGGATAAAGCCTTGATCAGTGTCAGATATATGTAGTATCTCAACTGACACAAAAGCTTTCATATACATTTATCAAGAGTGGAGCATTAGGTGACCGGGGCTTAAACACGTGGCCCTCAGATTCAAAAACCAACATTGAAACATCATTGCCATCACGGAACAATGACTTGGTGAAACCAAGCGGTGGGCAAGAGGAAATTCGTGAACTTTTATGTTTCGTCTTGAGCCTTGATCAGTGTCAGATATATGTAATACCTCAAATGAGAAAGATGTTTTCGTATGTTGTTGTTGTTGTTGTTGGACAGCAGGTTTGTGGGCCCCAAATGGGAGCACAATAATTGATGACAGAGCGGACAAAGCCCTTGTAGAATGTGAGGACAGTTTCTTTGCCCTGACCCCAGATGGTACCTTTTAAGGGTTTCAGGGTGTTGTTTCTCTGGGAGGCACTGGTATTGACTTTTTTTATGTGGTTGGAGATAGTAAAGTGTGTGTCGAAGGTGACACCCAGAATTTTTGGGGTTTTGCTGAGTGGGAGGCAGGTGTTATTGATGCTCACATTTGGGTGATACTTAGATTGACGTTTGTCCCATGTAAAGAGGATGATGGTGGATTGCCAACATTAACAAATGACTTTCATCCCTATCATCAGACGAACCATCCTTCAACTAAGCATTCTTCAACTTAAAAATGCAAGTGGATACAAATACAAATGAGCGAGCAGCAGACAAGGAAACAGACAATGTAACAATATACTCTGGTACAACCCTCCATTTAGCAAAAACATCAACTCCAACATCGGACGCAAATTCCTCAACCTCATTGGCAAACACTTCCATAAGAACCATAAGCTACATACAATCTTCAATTGCAACACCGTCAAAATCAGCTACAGCTGCATGAACAACACCAAACAAATCAATAACCACAACAAACATATTTTAAAAATCCATGAAAACAACTCTGATAATATAACAAGCACCAACGCACCGGAACTGTGCAACTGCCAACAAAAAAATGCATGTCAGCGAAATGGAAACTGCCTTGAGTCTTCCATAATATAACAAACCATGGTCATACAAAGATAAAGCGCTAAGGAAATGTACATTGGACTCACCCAAAATGAATTCAAAACCAGATACCGAGACCACACTGCATCATTTAGACATGACAAACACAGGAACTCGACTAAACTCAGTAAGTACATTTGGACACTTAAGGACAACAACACTAAGTACTCTATCTCCTGGCAAACACTCGCATATAGCCCCACTTACAGTAGCGCAAGCATAAGTTATAAATACATATACATCGAAACATTGTGAACGACAAATCCTGACGAGTGAAAAGAAATTTATGAAACAAGCTTGTAGAAGCAAAATCAAAGTTTTGATTTGGATTTCCATTGACTGAATTGTACTATAAATATATATATTTGTCAAGAGTGGGCATTACCACAATAGCTGCACTAAGTGGGAGCTGACCGGGTTTGAACTTGCAACCCTCAGACTCAATAGCCAACACTCAAACCTCCGTGCCATCACGGCACAAAGGTTTGGTGAAGGACATTCAAAGTCCTTGGTATTACGAG
>JANTCA010000861.1:0-12399 GCA_024741275.1 Chironex yamaguchii
CCTAGAACCACAAATTGTTTAGAAGCCTCCCCTGAATATGCCCCCGCTGCTAACATGTTGATGTTGGAATGCCCTCGTTATGAACAGCAAGTTCGAGAAGATTTTGTTTTTGTAGCATTTTTGTCACAAATATCTGGGCAGGCTTCTAATTCTTTGTATATGCAATATAGTTCACAGGAACAACTAAACTAATTTCTCGTTTTCTTTTCCCAGTAACGGCAGCAATCAAAGTGTTTGTATTTGCAAATTCGAAAAAATAGTTTATCAGTTGGAAATTGAGAATATGAGCAACAAATTGCTCCCTTTTTTCATGGTATGCTGGTTGTAAAACGCAAATTGTATTACGGTCAGCTTAAGTGGTCTCTTCCCAATCCTCCTTATGGCACACTAGCTCTTCTCCTACCTTAGTGTACCAGGTTTCATTATATATATGATGCCCTGGTATTGGAGCCATAAATTCCACTTTGTAATTAATATCGTAACGTACTGGTACTCTTCTGGCCATTTTATAGTCACTAGATGAAAGTTATTTTAGTAAATCAATCTTAGAGGTTATAGACTAATGTTTATGTTTAAACTGTTCATTTTTATCATGAAGAAAAAAGAACTTTATAAAATTTTTAACTGACATGTTTCCGATAATTTTATAAGCCCCCCGCTCGTCAAGCCCCCCCCCTTTGGGTAAGCCCCCGTTCAAATATATCAAAATTGAATAAGCCACCAGGCGGCTAAATCGAGGATTTACGGTATTTGGGAAATTGAAAGAAAAATATGTGCGTTGTATGCTTTACCCTTACGTGGGAGCGCATTACCACCTTGTTGAAATCTGAAGACAGAAGAATAATCAAACTACTTTCAAGGTATGCTATCTCTTGTGAAAAGTTTTTCAGATGTGGCGATTTTCTATCTCCTATTTCATGTAAAGATTCCACTTTTCAAAATGTAGTAGTCGGAATATTTTTTATTGAAATCAAAATCAGCTTGGTTTGTGTCTTACGTATCTTGTTTTAAGTTTGATGCATGTAATCGGAAGATGCTTTGCTTATTTTAATTTTTAATTTTCAGACGGGACCCCGACACCTCAGAGACAAAAAGACAGTGCAGTGTCTTCCGCCGGAGAGACAAGCGATACAACGTCCCTTCAGTCCGAATTCAAATCTTTTGGAGGGAGCCATCAATCATTAAATTCGACTACCACAACAAGCAGTGGTATCGCTGGGTCCACAGGACCATTTCCAGATGATCCAGGCCAATATGAAGTGTCAAAACATAGAAAAGAAACGATGGAGGAAGGGATAAAGAAGTAAGTAGCTGTGCTTCGACTTGCAGGGTAATACCATAAATGCGTGCTTCTGAACAAGTAGAGTCACAGCATTTATTACTAGCACATGACCGAAAACCGTAAATTATTGTACAATCTAACTTGTAAGCCTGTCTCAAAAAGGGACTTACTGATAAATATCGCTTGGCAGGATTTCTGTGTAACTGTGAAATTTGGAAACCTTGTGGTTTGTATGATTGATATGCATCAAAATTTAGGGTTAGTAGTATTTGTGACGTCTATCATATCCGCAATGGATTGCCGAGAAATTTAACGAGGCCATAGTGATGTCTCTCCAACTGCATCTGTTCATCCATATTTGAAGTCTTGTTCAGTTTGCTTGCTTTTGGGTTATTCGTCGTCTGTGGCTGCTGCAGGAACGCGAAAAATTTCTAACTGCAGTTTTGTATCCGTATTAAAACTTATACAAGGAAACCGCCCATTATATGATTACTGGCCATTAAACGTTAGAACACCGACGGTATAATTTTTGGTACTGTTTCTAACCTCATGCTAATGCTATCCGTCATCGGGGAAAGCGGCTTTTAACCAGATTCACGTCGAGGCTGTTGACGTTGGTGTGACGGCGGCTGATAAAATATGTCTACAAGCGAGTCTATATTCTTAACGCGAAGTTTGCAAGTTTTGAAATTCGGAGAAATTATTTCAAACCGGTAACCTGTTAAAATTAACTGATTTCATATTTTTAATAGGATTATTAGCTAGCACTGCAATTATAAAATCCGATCTCTGACTAAAAGATTTTGGCGATTTTGCCATCACTTGATGGGTTCCGTTCCAGTTCCGAGAATGACGCGTCTTTTATCAGAAATTCAAAACTTCTATTCCAGCTATTAAAATCTGACTTTGAATCTCTATCGATACAAAGGGAAAGGGGTTTTTATGGGTTAAAGTTATCGAGTAAAATGATCATTTAACTGTAGGTTCAATTGTGTCATTTAAAATCCTTTATAGATTATTAGAGGTGTTTGAGTTAACGGTGCTTTATTTTAGGTTCAACCGCAATCCAGTGAAAGGAATTGCATTTCTGCAAGAGCAAGGGCTTCTAGGAACAACGTATCAGGACATTGCATGGTTTCTGTATACCGATGATCGACTTGATAAAGTACGTTGGTTTTATACTATAGATAGTTTTATCTTATCGACATAAGTAGCAGCCATGCATAATATTGCTAACTGATGGGCTTGACAGTTCTCGTTATGTTGTACAATATTGCGCCAGTGTGATCCAACTTCTTTCCTTTTCGTCATTTTCATACAATTCCTCTGTCTTTGTCATCTCGTTCATCCGTCTTTTCCTTCCCATTTCTCTGTTTTCTACGTCTGATTTCTCTGTTATGTCCCTCTCATTTGTCTGTTTTCTACGTCTGATTTCTCCGTTATGTCCCTCTCATTTCTCTGTCGTTTTAACTCATTTTTCGGTTTTCTCCTCATTTTTCTGTCGTTTCCATCTTATTCCCCCCTGTCTACAAATTTCATCCTTCCACCATCGCCAGCTCATTTTTCTGTCGTTTTCAACTTGTTTCTCCGTCTCCTCCATTTCATTTCTAGTTTTCTCTATCTTCATTGTCTTGGGGTCCTGTTTTCTTCTTAGGACAAATATGCCTTATATGGATTATAATTAAAGCTTTTGTTCTTATTAATTTATGCATCTTATATTGAATTTTAGGCTCAAATTGGCGATTTGCTTGGTGATTTTACGGAGTAAGTATAGAAAACGATAAAATGGCTGTTATTGACAAACGTTGCAGATTGGTGAGAAAGGAAACTCCACGTTATGTTGAATATATACCTCGTATAGGTTGGTCTCCCGTGAATCTTGAAGTGAAGCCAAAAAACAATTACTGTGATCCTTTGTCCGATAGATATTCCTCGTTAATATTTGCCTTCGCTAAGGAGGTTATTCCTTTCCTTGCGTTTATTTCTTTGCTTTCCTGTTGCTTGTTAGCAAATATAACTCCACATATTATCAACAGATTTCGATGAGAATTTATGGTAATGCCCAAAATGGAAAACTTAATTTGATTTTTGGTGTTATCCTTATGAATTTAGAAATTCGTAAAGGATTATGTATCATTGCACGCATAACTGCACAAATAGTCTAGGTAATTGGTAAGAAAGTAAGGATGACTTACCAATAAGTTAAACAAGATATCTAAGGTTGAGTCGAATTCTTGCTTAATTCCGGACACTATGACCCAGAAAGCAGCTGCTTGAAAGGTCCGTTCTTTCCGAACGCTTTTGCTTGTAAGAGATATATGAACTGTTTGGTTTTCAATGTCTTACTGAAATGTCGATAAGAAAGTCCTGTGGCAGTGGAAGAGAACTTTGATCTTTTGAGTTTTTTAAAGTACCATGAACTGTATTGAACTATTGTTCTTGATTATTTGGATGAGCTGTAATAGTGATATGGTAGCAATAGCGCATTTTCTGTAAGCTCGAATTGATAAATACATCCTATCTTTGGTAGTCATATGTAATAGGTGATATCACAGAAAACGGTGCTTTTAAGAATTTCTCGGTATATCATGAGTCTGGAAGTGAAATCCCTCAAAATTTACTAGAAGGTCGGCTAGCAGATCTAAGTGATATCGACAAAATGTTGACGCGTTTGGTATGTAATACTCATACCCTCTCTGATATTGACTGTATCGCTTGCTATTTACTGTTCGTGAACGGCCATGTGAGTTCCTTTGAGCGTGATTTTATGTACATAGTTCATAACAATCCTTCAATTTTACTTTGCAGGGAGGCGAAGCTCATTATGTATGCGTACGTGGATCAGTTGAATTTCGAAGGACGCGATTTTGTGTCTGCCCTGCGAATGTTCTTGGAGAATTTCAGACTGCCTGGTGAAGCGCAAAAAATTGACCGTCTTATGGAGAAATTTGCCAGCAGATACTGTGAATGCAACGCAAGGTAATGGATTTGCAAATTTGCATTATTTTTATGGAATATTTGTATCATTAGCTGCGACCATCCCCGAAAAGATGTCTAATTTTACAGGGAAGGTAACGAAGAAGGAACGCTTTTTGGAAGTCTAGTTTCGATGTATTCATCAATTCTTCTGAGCTACCTCGGTAAATAAAGAACACTGCGCATGGCAGACTTAATGGAGGCTCAGAGGAGACTACAGCATGCTACACGGCATCAAATACCAATACTAGCTGCAGGAAGCAGAAGTTTTTTCGCAATTCTTCATCCGACGCGGCACTCATTACGCATCTCCATGCATTGACACACGCGTTACACTTCTCCATACTGCATCAAACGTTTTAACACTGCACCACGCTTCTCCATAAACCCTGCATGCAGCACCGTTCTTACGCTTTTCCACACTGCATGACACAACTCTTCACATCACACTATATACATCTCACCTCGATATAATTGACGCATTATGCTTCTTCCCCCAACACCTCCCACATTTCACGTCTTCACACTTAACCAAAGTCAACATTTTACAGATTACACGACAAGTAAATCATGTGAAATTGAAATATACTTAAATAGACACAAGAAGTTTATGTTTGCATTTAAGCGTATCTTGGTATGCTCTTTAAGTAATATATACCATTGCAGTACATACAACATTTATTTGTACTATTAAAATGTATAATTAGTATATTTATACTATTGCCCATTGCTTGCAGTCAGCTGGTGTTGACCGTCAACTCTTCTTGTTGACTCTCTTTGCTATGTATTTTTATACCATCGTAGTATATACTATGTATATTTAATTTGTACGATGCAAGCAACATCAAGCATGCTCTTGCATTTTGCGCATAATTTTTTGTGCACACTTGCCTGTGTACGTGTATATTCATTCCATCTTCTTTTAGCGAGGAATTGTTTGCTAGTGCTGATGCGGCATATGTCTTGGCATACTCAATAATTATGTTAACTACAGATTTACATAGCTCACAGGTATGAGTTTCAGTCGTTCGATTTCAGCAATATTGTAGAAAAGTGAGTCATTGTAAGTTTGTACGGCCAAATTCTTTTTCCTAAGTGTTTCACTGCTATCAGTACTGTATTAGAACTTTGAAATTTACTTTTGTCCATTTATGACCTGGATCACAATTTTTTGAATTAACGGAAATTTTTATTCAGTACGCCCGACGATATATCATTAGCTGAAGTTTTAGTGTTATTATTTATGATGCATTGTTACAATGCTAGAGATCTTGCTACTCCAATGCTCTGGGTCAAGTTGGCCACATATATATATATGTATGTGTGTTAGTTATCTTATCTTAGTTATCTTAGTCTGTCTGACGAGTGCTTTTGCACGAAACTCAGAGTAACAGAGAATCAGTCCCTTCATTTTCTGCAATTCTGCTATCTAAGCTCTGTACTTTGTACATAGAGCACTTTATGCCGGTGAAGACAGCACCATTTATGATATATATATGTGATATATATATATATGATATATATATGTGATATATATATATATGATATATGTATATATGAAAAGCCACTGTGGTAGAGTGGATGAGACGACAATGTTACAAGCCAGTGGTTGCAATTCGAATACACGTCACCGCAAGCAAAACGCCATTTGTGAGAGAAGGTAACGGGAGCCCATTCTTATATCAGGGTTTATTTCCTAGTAAGTTCCCTCACCCTGGCACGGCAATCGGCAACTGTTGGTAACGGGTATGCTACAAAAAATGGATTAACCGAGCGTTGCTTGAATAACGAAAGAAGCACTTATAATTCTTGTTATTTTCCTGTTTCTTGTTACTCCAACATTTAGGTTAAGCGTAAAATGACCAAAGAGCAATATATAAGTATGAATAAAGGAATTAATGATAGTAAGGACCTACCTCGAGAATATTTAGAGGACATCTATGATGCAATAGCAAGATCAGAGATTAAAATGAAGCATCCGCAACGTACAAGTCAAAGACCCAGCAGCTTATGTAAGTCAATCTTTTTATATTTCTAAGTGTGCCATTAAAATTATGTTTACTTTGATTACAGTTCATCACCTATTATATTATGCCTTTTATTGGTTTTGTTGTGTTGTGTTGTGCTGTCTTGTCTTGTATTGTATCAAATGTTGTATTTTATTTTATATTAAATTATATTGTATTGTCAGGTCGAAAACATAATCTACTGATAAATATAGCTTTCAAGCTGAAGTATCTCTGACAAAAAGACACGAGTTTTAACATTTCGATAAACTGTTTTTACCGATTTCAAAGATGTAGTTGTCGTGAAATTTATATAAAAGGCATATTTCAAGTTTCAAAAATATACATATTCGTCGTCAAATTCATTATAATGCTTTATACAACATTTGCAAGTAACAAACCTCCGTTTATATAACTGCTCATTTGGAAATTTTCTTGTGCTAAACAACCCTACTTTCATGTATTATTACAGACGCAATGTTTTTGATCTTTGTGTTCTTTTCATTATAGACTTGATGACTGAGAAACAAAGGAGAGCATTATATATTCAAGAAATGGAAAAAATGGCACAAACAGCGAAAGCAATGATGGAGGATGTGAGTCGCATGCAAACCACCTTTATACAGTCAACGCATGTGGAACACGTCAGACCAATGTTTAAAGTAAGACATCATCATCCACTTGACTTCTTTTTAAATTTGTTTGACCTGTGAAGATGTGTCTGTCAATTTGTCATTTATGACAACAGTTGTAAATGCACACATATGCTCTATGAATCTTGTAGCTGGCGTATTGAATTTTATTGATCTTCTAGAGGAGGATTTAATAGAGAGGGGGAACTGGTTTACAAAAGTCAGTATGAATAAGCTAAGAGGTGTATTTAACTTCCTCTTATGGAAGCACGAATGTCTAATAATTGAAAATAGTAAGATTAGTCTTTGAGTATACTGTATACTTGATAGGAGTCAATCGACAATCATCTTCATGACTGCCTTCACCTTTCTTGCCAATGAGTCATATAAAATACTTGTTGGTCATGTGCCAATAGAGTTATCATTACGGTTTGTAAATTTCTGGAATAAAAACATGGTGCACTTACATTCTCACTAAACAGAATAATACTGTAGAATGGATTGGTTGTTTTGGGCACATGGTCAGCATTGTCAACATCGAGATCATCATTAAAAGTATTCAAATCGGAAATTAACAAGAAATGTGCAACTGTTTGACACATGAAATAAGATTTCAGAGTTATAAATGGCAAACGTGTAATTATGTATGGCCAAGTATTTAAATTTATTCAACGTCAATTCTTGTATATAAAATTGGGATGTGCTAAAAAGAGAAGGGTGAGCTAAAGAGATCTTTTGCGGTGTTATTAAATTGGTGATTAACCTTCAGTACAGGAATGTCTGCATTCCTGTCACTGGGAATATTTGCTAAATGTTTAAATTTTCGTGTTTAAAGGGAAAGATTGGAGAAAATTAGGAAAAGCTATATCCGGGTCTGGAATCGGCGTGAAGTTTTTTTACACTTGTAGGAAGCTATGAAGACCGACTGAGATGTTGTTGATCAGTGCCGGTCAATTTTTCTCTCTTTTTTGCAATAACGGCTAGTGGTACAACATGTTCAATTTTACCGATGTATTCGACGCTCTATCATCGTGCGTTCAGACCCTAGAGTTCGAATTCACTAGTTTAAACTTGAGTGCTACTGTTCGCGAAAGTGTCACCCCCCTCGTATTTAAAGGGTACCGTTTTAGTTTCCATTTGTTGATTCTTCGTGGGAATTGCTGGTTCGAGGATAATAAAGCATCCAGTTCTGGCAGCCATTGCCCCAGAACGAGAATACTTAGGTTTTGTCTCAATAAGGAAAACTCTGTCAGACTTGGAAAATTGTAAGCAAACTCTGTCTTCTGGAAAACGGTTTCATCGAGTTGTTGTTGCTTGTTTTTACTAATTGCCTTGTTTAGACAAGTTAGACGCAACAAGTCCAGAGCCCAGAAAACTTATATTAAGTTGACAACTTGTAACGTACTTATAACGTACTTTTGGTTACGGAATACTTGGTTTTTGGACACGCGCAAACAAAGATAGAAGCATCAGTTGAGGAGATTAGGATGACAAACACAGTCCAGAAGCTTGTTGCGATAGTTTTGTGTAGAAATAGACATAGTGGTCTTGTGTAATGAATCCGAAGTTAAGTTATGATTGTGACCAACGGAGCGACGAGCCTGCGTCTCATGACTGTAAATCTGACGCCTTCTTACCTGAAACGAGTGCAAACCGCGATAAATGGATACCTCGTAAGGACAAAATAGGTGCCGCTTGTAAACGTATATTGCAGCCATATAAGCCAATAGAGAGATAGTTTTGTGCTGCAATAGTAATGCCATGCTTCCTGTGCCCCTTTCTTATTGTTTACTCTTTTTATTTTGCCCTTGTTTTTTTAGCTCATTTGGACCCCCATGTTGGCTGCGTTTAGCGTTGGGCTGCAAGGTTATGATGATAGTGCTTTCACTTCACTTTGCCTGGATGGCATGAGATGTGCCATACGCATTTCATGTATATTTCAGATGCAGGTTAGTTAGCATCAACTACATGTTCTGTTTTGTAAATGCCTGTCATATTGTGAGCTCCTCGTCGCAACGTCAGAACCTATTTGCACAGGTTTCTTGCCTTGTGTATTATTCATTGCCATCGGATGAACGTAAGTGGGTACCATCCTACCTATCTAAACATACCGATATCGAGGCATCAGGGTATATAATGGGTTAGAAGTAGTTGGTGAGGTGTTCAAAATGTTTGTGAAGAGTGTTGGTAATTGGATGTTTGATCAAAGCACTCTATTTAATGTACAGTTCGTACTTTCATCCTATAATGATGTTTGGCTCTCGTTACTTTGAAAAGCGCGTGGCTAAGATTGTCAAAAAATTGTTGAGTAGCAATATTTTATTTTGATTAACAACTGGAAATTTTGATTAATGAATCTTTATATCGCCTGAAAGATTGTTTACATGAAAAACGTATGAATTTAAATGAGTTAAGGCCTTTCAAACTTTTTTATCGCAATTTTTACCACTGGCTTCGGATAATGCATCACACCAGGTCATTTCGAGTCCTGAAGGGATGATTATAAGCATGGCACACATCAAGTATAGTTTTTTATATCTATTGATCTTTACTTAATGTTTATTACCACGATCACTACGTTGCCCGTTTCAGCTTGAAAGGGATGCTTTTGTCCAGGCGTTATGTCAGTTTAGTCTTCTTACTGCGAATGCAGTCATCACTGAAATGAAGGCGAAAAACATCGACACAATTAAGACACTGATAACTGTCGCTTATACTGATGGAAATTATTTGGGACACTCATGGTTCGAGGTATGTAAATGTTGTTTAGTTGGTGTTATTCTTTTGTTTGTTTGTTTGTTTGTATGTTTGTTTGTTTCGATGTTTCAAGAGATGCCAAAGACATGCCACGCCTTTAGCTGTCATGTACTCTGTACAGTTGTGTTCGCGGCTTGTCGCCCTTATTTATGATCTTTTGGACTAACGTTTTGTCCATAGGAACCAAGATACAAGATCAGGTGGTCGGCATTTATGTGTTTCTTACAGCTGACTGTTCCCTCAGCAAATGAAGTATTTTAGAACTTTATGTGATTCACAAAATTTAATGCCGTGAGGCTGCTGTTTGACCAGTAAAATCTCTAATTTATATCTTTACCGTCCTTTTAAAGACAAGAATGATCCACTTGCGAATTTTTTGTCTACGAAGCCCTAGGCATGGAACAGAATACTATTTTAGTTTTAGATATGAGTAGTTTTAAATTGGTCAAAGTATTAAAGTACTGCATATTGGAAAATATTGATTTGTCTAAATGTGGAATCTTAACTTGACGAGTCAAAAATGTTAAACATATTGAAGTTATTTAATGGTCACAAAGCTCTTCTTCTTTAGTCTATCCAAGGTTAAGCTGGTCTCTAATTATCATCATGTTCTTCTAACTATGGTCTTCTGCAATTTTGCGGTACTACTGTTATAGTTTTTATTTATTTATACAGATCCTTCAGTGTATATCGCATTTGGAATTATTGCAGTTAATTGGGACAGGGGTAAAGACGCGATATTTAAATGCATCTGGGGGTGGAAATCCTGCGCCTAATCTTGGAAATATAACAAGTGGTTCAACTCATGGACATGTGCCAACCCAAGATCTCGTTAATGGTAGGTTACAGTGTTTTTTATTTGGTCTGAATAGATTGAGAGTGGTCTGTATGGATTGAGAGTGGTCTGTATGGATTGAGGGTGGTCTGAAGGGATTGAGAGTGGTCTGAATGGATTGAGAGTTGTCTGAATGGATTGAGAGTTGTCTGAATGGATTGAGAGTGGTCTGAATGGATTGAGAGTTGTCTGAATGTATTGAGAGTGGTCTGAATGGATTGAGAGTGGTCTGAATGGATTGAGAGTGGTCTGAATGGATTGAGAGTGGTCTGAATGGATTGAGAGTGGCCAATAGATTTTTATTATTTCGATAACAACAAAAAAGCCAATATCTGCATGCACGACCATAGTTCATGAGGTGGCCATTACCTTATTAGTAGACAACACGGCCAGTGGCACCCTCTTTGTTCATAATGATGTCAATACTTACAGATGTACGTTAGTATTCTGTTTACTATCCTTGCTTTTATTGTTTTTCCAGGTATTATTGACCCAAGGAAGCTGTCCAGTATACAAGAATCAATGGGTGAAACATCGTCTCAGAGTATAGTGGTAGCTGTCGACAGAATTTTTACAGGATCAACAAGACTGGATGGGGAAGCTATTGGTAAGATGCTATTTTAAATGTGATTACTTCGAGTACGTCATAATCATACAGTTATGTGAAATGTGTCCATTGTGATTGGTTTTTGGTACATTATCTACGGTATGGCGTAGTGAAATCTATTTACAAGACAAACAATTATTGAAAAATAACAACTCTTCTACTTTGCAGGAACCCAAGTTTTCTGAACCAGGGTTATTTTGCCCTTATTTTTGGTTGAAGGTCGCAGGTTAAGATGGCATTGCCCAGCCCTGCCTGCCTGATTGTAACATTCTAGCGACACTAATTAGTTCTTTTTTAGTTGTTACTGGGCACAACTTGTTAGAAGCATCGTGAAAAGCTTAGTAGCCAGATTTATGTAATATTAAGCACAGAAGTGAAGCAATCATACCTGTAGGATCTACGAGGGGCCTCTTCCCAGCAGGAAGGACGCTTGTTATGTTTACTTATAACCCAAGTTATTAGAGCATATGTTAAATACTACTTTTAATACTTTTTGCAATGACGGCAACCATGGCGATCATTACTCCTCTTAAGGAGATTTGTATATCAGCGTTGGAGCGTGCTCAACTCATATTGAAAAGACGCATTTCTTACCGTTTGCTGTTTGTGGGAGTAATACTTTTTCTGGTTTTCATGTAGGTGAAATTATTGCAATGTCTCTTTCGTTCTAGTTGACTTTGTAACAGCGTTGACTGCAGTATCCACTGATGAACTGTCTAACCCTGCTCAGCCTCGGATGTACAGTTTACAAAAGATCGTTGAAATAGCGTATTACAACATGGGGCGTATTCGATTACAGTGGTCAAGAGTATGGGCTGTGCTGGGTGATTATTTTAACAAGGTATGTTTAACCTGTCGTTCATTTTGGTGGCGGTTTGATCGAAGAGGAGGACCTAGGGAATGAAGATTATGATACTGAAGTCAAAGGGGATGACCTGTACGATAAGGAGTATGACCTGAGGATGTTAGGAGGTCCTTGAGAGCGAAGGTGATGACTTGGACGATGAAAAATACGACCTTGAGAGCGAAGTAGGATGACCTTGAGGTTGAAGAATACGACCTTGAGAGCGACGTAGGATGACCTTGAGGTTGAAGAATATGACCTTGAGAGCGACGTAGGATGACCTTGAGGTTGAAGAATACGACCTTGAGAGCGACGTAGGATGAGCTTGGCGATGAAGAATGCGACGTTGAGAGCGACGTAGGATGACCTTGAGGTTGAAGAATACGACCTTGAGAGCGATGTAGGATGAGCTTGACGATGAAGAATGCGACCTTGAGAGCGACGTAGGATGACCTTGAGG